>LBNU01021752.1:0-21192 GCA_014162995.1 Artemisia annua
ATTTTAGTCATTGCCTAAATGGTTGGTCAAGGGGTTTGATCATAATGCACTATACAAACATGTACGACCTGTGTTTAGCATAACGACGACTCGAGATGTTGAGAGGTGTTGAATGTATGTTGAGACAAAATATGATTACGAGTAACTTGTACATTTTACGTTATGTATCAAGTTATATGTTTGTCATCAATCAAAACAAACGAGACTGTATAGATTAAATATCGTAATATTTGCACTAACAGTGTGAATACGTTCCCATCTAAAAAACTTATGTTTCTCGTTTCAAATAAATGATCAAGTGTGATGTGATATGATAAGCGACAATAATAATTCTATAACTATAATAATGGTAGAAAGCATAAAAGAAAGCATATCACCACAACACAAATATAAACACAAAACAATAAGTTAAAGAGAGATCAAACTGGAAACGATGATTCATAGTGGTTCGGTCACGAGCTCCTTTTCGCCCTACTTCACTCCCTGGGGTTTCCGATTAGAGAGCTATTCACTAAATCAACAAGCTTTCTTCTCGGCGGGGAAAACCTTACAACGTCGCTTACAATATTTACTGATATTAAGCTAGATATCGAGTTCTTCTTCGAGTACAACCAAACCCGTTATATTTTATGGCCCAAACACAACAAACCTATTACCCTTGTGTTTTAAGGCCTAAACACACTAAACATATTACTCTTGTGTTTTAAGGCCTAAATACATAAACAATCTACCTTCTATTTTGGTGTATAGTTGTTGATACAAGATGTTGTATAGTGGTTAAACATGGTGTTGTATAATAGTGATCCAAGATTTAGTTGTCTAAATGATATGAATGCCTAATTTAAACATCAAGAACTCTAAGCTTGATATGGTTGAACTTTTTTTTGATAAAAATCTTTCAATGGATGAAGATGACAACAACTCTAATATTTTTTTTTTGGATCTTCATATGCAAGTGTGTTTTTGGTGAATGAGGATCGCAAGAACTCTAAGCTTGCTTTGATGTATAAATTATATAAGCTCATTAGTTTGAAAGAAATTAAAATAAAACATGTGAATTATAAGTTAAAATCACATACATTTAAACAAACACAACCTAAGTAGTAAATACTTGGAGTCAAATGACATATCCTAGTTGTAAACACATGTCATCACTTTTTTCTTTTCTAATCATAACTAACTTGACCAAAAGGAACTCTTAGCAAGATGCTAGAAGAAAAAAACACAACAAATTTAAACACGCTTTAAAATCAAAATCCAAGAACAAGAAAATACTTTCATTTCTTCTTAGACCAACCGTTATGGTTGGCAAACTTCACATATGAATGGGCTTATTTACTCGCCAAGCCATACAACCTTCCATCTTGGCGCGCGAAATAGGAAAAAAATGTTGGTTGGGTGGTGCAAATCACCTAATGAAATGCACACTCTTCTTTTAGTGTTTGAAGAGTGTGTTTGTATAAAATGGTGTTAGCCTTAAAAGTGAAGTCATATTCGGGAATTGCATTAGTATTATCTTCGGGAATTGCATTAGTATTATCTTTTACATATACACATGGACTAGTCTTGCCAATAGGGTATAGTTTAGCGCGTAATGTAGTAGAAATACCCTCCTAGTCACAACTAGGAGGGTGAAGCTCTCATTGTATATTTCACAAGGTGTGTGTGTTTGTTCTTTCTCTTTTTAGAGACACACATATCTTCTCATTATTTTAACCTAATAATACCATGTCTAATTCTTATTTTGAGTTTCCCCGACCTCCCAAACTACGTAAATTAACAATCATTTAGATCCTACAATTGGCATCAGAGCTTGGTTGTTATTTTTGTTGATTTTTGAGTGTTCGAATCTTATATTAAAGCTGTTTTACCGTATTTTTTACACTGGTAAAAAAAAATTTATCATATTTTCTGGTAACAGTTTATATAAGATTTTTGTATCATAACTGTGAGATTTATGGTCAGAAAGGGTCAAAAAGTAGGAAAGCAAAAAACTGGATTTCTGGAAAAGTATAGGTTTCTCCGACTTTCAAAAGCCTAGTTTTTGAAGGACTCTGAGTTACCTATGGGTTTATCTGAGCCTGCTATGGGTTTCTCCAAGTCTGCTATGCATTTCTCCGAATCTTGAGAATCCTCTATTACTCTGATTTTATCGGATGAGGTTCTCCTACTTTGGACTCTCCGAGTCTCATAAACCCCGAGTTTTGATTACTCCGGATTTTCATCCGAGTCTCAAACACTCTGAGTCTCAACTCTCCGAGTTTCAAATCACTGACTAAAACAAAATACCAAAGACGCTTTTGTTTACGTCATTTATAACATCATAAGTCACAAACCATAAGACAAAATCACAGGACAAGACTCATATGTTAATAGATACAGTAGTCAACCACAGTCCAAAACCAAAACCAACACCATTTCTATCCCAATCCCATCCTCCTCATGTCACAAACACTATGTTAGGGCAACATTGATTAGGTCTCCTTATATTTTAACGGTATGTATATGATAATAGAGTCATTAGGAACACTCGAAACAGGTTTTAGATTTAGAAGGACTTAAAATCATAACCTCTCGGTTTGGACAAAACGCTAACTCAATTATTTTATTAAACGCCTCTAGCCAAGGCTTTTGTAAACCTAGGAGACTCATATCTTTCACGTAACATTAAGTGAAAGCAGTCATATGACCATAATCCGTGTTTATGTCTTCTCTAATTACGTAATGAGTTTACTCTCTTATTGGTCAAACAAAGTCAAAGGTCTCTTTGCGTAAACGCATCTTTTCCCGTTATGGGATATGCTTTACTATGATATAAAGCATTTAGCTTTTTTGCATCAAGATGATTATTGATTATGTCAAGTTGTGAAAAATCATGAATTCTAATATTGTGAATACTTGACGTTGAGTTATTTGGACTTATGAGTAACCTTTGAATTCCATATCTAAAACACATCCCATAATCATCATTGTCTAATCTTTTCACTCTTAATGTCAATATGATTAAACAATTAATCAATCCTTTGATTAACACCTATGCCAAATAAACCTTCAAACCATTTCAAAATCCCTCCAAACCTTATCCCCAACATTCTCTTAGTATTCCCTTACATTCCATATACTTGATTATACTTCTTGTCCCCTAACATTCCCACATTCTCTACATTAACATATTTTTTTCACCATATTCTCTCTAAACCACTAAAATTCAAAAACATCACCACATTCTCTCTTCCTCCCATTTGAATTTGAAACTACACACATACCATCACAAACAAAGCTTCTCCTATACACTTCTCACTCTCACTAACACACTCTCTCTTTATTTCAGATTCAAATTACATACACACTGATGCGTATTTTTCATCCTGCTTTAAATTTATAAAATAAGACATACAAGGATTAACACATACTAACGGGCAGAGAACCCGATCGAGTTTAGTAAAGCCTAGGTAAATCGGAGTGTCATCCCTAAGAGCTGTTGTTTTAAAGATCTAGGTATTTGCATTTTCAAATGTTTGATTAAAGAAGATTTATAGTATTTATTAAAAACCTATCTTAATAGAATTAAAATACAGAGATAGAAAGTGGGAAGATAAAGGTAACCAAGACTTTAGATGCATGCAATTCTAATTTCTTAAGCTCAATATAGTGAGTAAATATCACTAGACTCCTATGTTCAATTTATCTAGCCTATGTCACATAGAATCCTACTCCGATATCAAATGTATTACCCATTGGATTAACAGAGGTCGCCGGTAAACTATGCTAAGTCATTTAGCACCAAATCTAATAGACCTCATTCTTGAGAAATCTGGCCTCTCGGATCTTAGCTTTCTCCTAACTTCTTAAGTAACTCCACTTGATAGGGGATCCTATGGTCAATTCGTATACAAAAGATGGTTGTACTAGTGTGTTTACCCGTATTTAATTGCGTAACCATGTTAGCATGGATTATCTAATGCAGATTGTAAAAAGTACTTTTCTAGATGCACTTACCTAAACTTTTGAGATGCCTTACATGAGTCGTTAGTATATGTATAATCTCATGTATTTATTTGAATACCACATATCTTGCTTATATATTAATATTTAATTCCGTGTATATACGGGATATTGACATTACATTTGATTGATTTTAATTTTAGTTATTACATAAACACGGATTATAGAAAAAATAGTTTTACGGGTATCCTTACTTCGTGTGTTATTTTTGTATATCATAGTAACATGTGTTTATATTTTAATATTTTTCAGAGTAACCTGTTCTTTCATAAAGTTTTTTTTTGACTTAAATGTAAATTTTATTAATTACTTAGAATATAATGTTAATTTAAATTCAGCTCATTAAATTTTATAAATAACCTATTTTTTAAGTTTGTTTTTTTGGCTATTTGGCCTAATTTTATGTTTTTTTTCCTTACAGCCGCATGTAATATTAATTAAACTACCTTCAATTATAACTATTATTAGTCAATCGAAAGACTCCATTTTTAAATCGAGTTATTCTATTGGTCCATTTTTGTTCTTTTCAAAGACTTGATTTGCACTTTTGTGTTTTCTCTAATTATATAAAAGATATAGAGAAAGAAAAACAATCTTTTTTTAGTTAATTTATAAATTAAAATGTATATATAGTGTCCTTAGCATATAAATATATATTATATATAGTGGTTAGCTATTTCAGAATAAATGCTCATGTTTTTTTTTATATCATAAAAATTAAATGTCTACATTCATATTTTGACAAATCAAATTGTCTTTCAAATGTCAAATTGACATTCAAAATGGTCAACTTATCATAATCTGTATGTAATTTGAAAATGCACATTTTATTATAGACGGAAAGAGTAAGACAACACCCAAACATAAGATTTGTTATCTTTGTTGGCGTGATATTAAGGCTGGGTTATGCCCTTCGACGTATTCTTCCTGAAAGAAACACCCCAACATGACACGACCTTGTGAGCTTTGGGGAGAAGTTGGTCTTCCCACGGACTAAGTTGTGGAAGAAAGGAAAAAAGGGTTGTACAGGTGTGATGTTGATTTTCATGGGGGTATATTTATTTTTAAGTGGGGTATGTTTGTATAGTGAAGTTGTAGTCTTATTATACTATGTTGTTGGCGATGTTGGTTGTGTAGAAAAAGTGATTGTGTAAGTTTTGTGACTATATCATAAAAGGACTAATTTGGTAAGTAGCTAAAAGATGGAGTGTGGCTTATATACAAGTCTTGAAAATTAAAGTGATCTGTGGGTAAGTGCTAAAAGAGTACGATGAAACAGTGAAAGGTAATCGCACGAGGAGGCTTTGTTTGTGAATGAGGGAACGGCACGTCAAATGAATTCTGTTCTCGAGAATTTTTATTCGTACTGTAGTTTTTTAATTCCTATATTTTCCTTTGCATGTTACTGGAGAAATCAAAATTATAGTTTTTACAATTGTTTGACCTCAAATTTTTTTTCCGATCGATTACGTCAACTACAATTTGTGTTTATGTCACATACCAAATCGATATATTCTAAATATAAATCAATAATTAACACCTAATGGAATCAAACATCCATGTCAAATTTACAACACTTGAGGTATCAATACGGATGGGTTAACTCGATCTGAATCTGAACCCGATAAGACTTATATGTGGTCGGGTCTAATCGGGTTTAAAAAAAACTTATCGAGTTATCTTGACCCAAAAGGCCGAAACCGATAATCCGTTATTATTGTAGGGTTGAGTTAGGGTTGAAATATTTGTTTTCAATAAAAGCTTAAAACAAATATAGAAATTACCTACTGAAATACTAATGAAATGGTGATAATGTTGTTTTTCTCGCTACGTACTACGGGGGTGTTTCTTTTTCCTCTTAGCTAAGGAAATGAGTAGCCCCACTTCTATTACTTCATCTTAATGGGGAGGAGCTCATATTTTACACCCTCCATATATAGATGAATTAATGGAAATGAGTGGGTCCTACTACAAAAAAATATTAAATTATATTTAGTGGGTCCATATCCCTTAGCTAAGAGGAAAAAGAAACACCCCCGTCTACTTTTATTTTGAATTATTTTGTTGACTACTGTTGTTTTGGAATTTGGACGCTACTTCAATATTTTGTAATAGAACAGATATACAAGGTGAGTTTGGCTTAATTCCTTTCTAGTACTTATGTAATTTTGATACGCTTGGGCTCGAGCCCAAGGCTCATTTATCTATTAGGTTTTACCTTATCTAATAAATACTCTTTCTAATATTTTAGTTTACATTCAATCAAGTTTTAAGATCAATAATTCTCTAGTTTTTCTCTTCTATTTTCTTAAGGAGCTCGCACACGCTAAAAGTGGTACCTTATCCCGATACAACCCTTAACAGGGTCGTATCAATTGGTGCTTTCATTGAGAGCTCTCGTTGAGAGGGTTTTTGATTAGGGTTCCACCAAATAATAATAATAATAATAATAATAATAATAATAATAATAATAATAATAATAATAATAATAATAATAATAATAATAATAATAATAATAATAAATAAAAAAATATTGTTCACAACACTATTCACGGTACTGTTCGTCGGAGATACTGTTCACGGGGAGGGGGGGGGGTACTGTTCATCGGGATTTTTTTTTTTTTTTTCGAGCTAATGTTCATGGCATCGAGCGGATGTGATCGGGACGCGGAATATGCACTATTTAAGCTTTTGCAAATGGGTACGGTGGCCGAATACGAGAATGATTTTAAGATTCTTAGAAATCAAGTAACGGGGATCTCAGAATCTTTACTTAAATCGATTTATATCTCGAGACTTAAACCGCTTCTACAATGTGCACTCTTAAGGTTAGCGCCTAGAACTTTAGGAGAAGCCTGTTCCATAGCCCGTATACTGGAGGTTCGTTTTGAGATAATTGCAGGTAAAAAGCTGAACATTGAAGAGAAAATAAATATCGTTCTATCGTGGCCAAGTGAAGAAGCTCCATATGTGATTAAAGAGTCCTTAGATCCTAATGAAGATATTGGTGTTGTTGAGGTTAGTGGCGCAATAACGATGTTTTTGATATTGGTGAGAGTAATGTGGAAAGCATGGAAGTTCGTAGTGAGTTTAGCGAATTTTCAGAAAACAAAGAAAGTGTGGAAGATGTTGTTATAGGTGGTGGTGAAGCGTGTAGGGTTGACGAAGATGAGTTGAATATAGTGATATCATTACTTAAGGATGCAGGTGGCATATTTGATGATAGTATAAATGAAATAAATTTGGGTTTAATCAAGGAGTTTGTGATTAAGATGTTGGAGGGTAGAGATATCCCCGTCGAGGTTTTTGTTGTTTGTTTGAAGTGGGTATATCGCGAGAAGAGTCGTGGGGCAGCAAAAGATGGAAGAAGGGTGTTGTGTTATGTTTGGTGGAAGAAGAAGACGATGGAGGTTGCAATTCAAAGAAGATCATGGCATCCCGGAATTAAGAAAACTTTTGAAAACAACACCTTGAGGGCAAGGTGATTTTGAAGGAGTGAGGAATGATACACCTGGGCTCGAGCCCAAGTCTCATTTATCTATTAGGGTTTTACCTTGTTTTATAAATACTCTTTCTAATATTTTAGTTTATCATTCAATCAAGTTTTAAGATCAATAATTCTCTAGTTCTTCTCTTCTATTTTCTTAAGGAGCTCGCACACGCTAAAAGTGGTGCCCTATCCCGATACAACCCTTAACAGGGTCGTATCAAATTTTGGATGCCTACTGCTTATGTTTCTACTATTATTAGGATTATATTTTACTACAAATCCACGAGAAATAAATAAATTGTGTACATGTTCATTTATGAAGAGTTTAGTTTATTAGATAACCTGATAACCCGAATTACCCGACCCGACACAACCTGACTCGAATCTCACCATAACCCGATAACCCAATTTTTATATGGTCGGGTTACGGGTTAGTTTATTATAATCTAAACCCGACTTAACCCAATCCGATAATCCGACCTGATAACACCCCTAATAACTTATATAAAATGCTATGTTTGTGAATAAAAGTAAAATGAATAGGTGCGTTTAGTTGGAAAAAAATTCTCTTGTTTTCTATATCTAGTTTTGTAAAAATTTGGAAGGGAATTTATCTTCACAAAACACTTAAAAATATAGAAATCGCGTTTAGGTGATGTTTGTATTTTATATTTTGAAGAATGGAGGGAGGTTTCTGGGTTACAAATGAAAACAAGGAAAACAACTAAAAGTTGTTTTGTAATTTTCTTTATTAAGTTAGGAAACAGTGGATTTTGTGTTTTGCAAAACATTTTGTTGGAAAATGCTAATTTGAACGCGATTTCTATTTTCCTTATTTTTTACAAAACATTTTCCCTTAACTAAACGCACCCATAATGTTTCTGAAAGATGCACTACTTCAAATGTGCCATTTATTTACATTTTGTTCTGCATGTCTTGAAAAGTTTCGAACTGTTTTTTGGTTAAATTCTTCGCATTTAAATGTGTATAAACTTGTTGTCAAATTTAATATTCCGTATAATTGAATAATGAGTGTAAATGAAATTAAATAATATTAAATGATCAAAAAGGTTTGGCCCAATACAAACAGTGCTAACACTAAATACTAATCCACTAACAGCCCCGTAGTTATAGCGGGAGGACGCAGAACGCTCAAACTGGTTCGAAATTTATCAAAAAGAGCATACGAAAGATCCTTAGTGAAAATACCGGCAAACTTATATCGTGAAGGAACATGTAAAATGCGAACTTGTCCTATAGCAACCTGATCCCGAGCAAAGTGAAATATCAATTTCGATATGCTTCGTGCGTTGATGCTATACGAAATTGGAATATAAATAAATTGCACTGACATTATCACAGTAAACAATAGTAGAATGTAGAGGAGAGTGAAGCTCTCGAATAAGATTCCGCTACCAGGACGTCTCCGCCACTACATTGGTAACACCATGGTACGCAGCTTTGGCACTAGAACGAGACATCGTGTACTATCGCTTAGATGACCAAGACAATAAATTTTTGCCAAAGAAAACACAAAAACCTAAAGTAGAATGACGAGTACTTGGGCAACCCTACCAATCAACATCTGAATCGTCAACCAAAGAAGATGTCGAGGAAGAATAAGTGTAAATACAGTTTGACATGGTAGCAGAGATATATTTTATGTGTGCGTAAATGTTATGGTATTTCACCCTTATATTTATGATACCATGTCAAACTGTATATTTCTCCCATAATTGAATAATGAGTGTGAATACAATATAAATAATGCTAAATGATCAAACATGTTTGGCTCAATACAAACGGTGCTAACACTAAATACCAAGACTGTCAAGATCGCGAGTAAATTCGTAAGATCGTACGATCTTACGTGTTTACTAGCTAAGATCGTTTAGTATCAGCATATGATCGCATCTGGGGTGGGATCGTATGTAAGATCGTAGAATCGCACGTAAGATCGTAAGATCCGAGTTCACCTATGTTTATTTTTTGTTTTTCACTTTTTCTATCTTTTAAGTCCATCTCACTTGCTTAGGCCAAAAAACAAATGGGTTTTTATTAATGTATAATAAGTAAAAAGACCGATGTTTTATTTTTTAAATATATTATAGTTTATACCTAGTTTTTTACTTTTCCTCAAATCAAAATTCTAATTAACAAACTAATGGTATTCTTCTCATGATCTAATCACTAGAAGAAAAGATTTCTTACATGTAATTGATGTTTTTTCTTGATACTTTAAATCTTTAATGTAAACCTTTTAAAAGTTTTAACTTTAAAGTTTAAACCACATAATTAGTGAAAATAGTGTCATTGTTACAATTATAAGAGCCTTGAATCTCTTGATAGTTATTTGATACAGTAAAAGTGTAAAACTAAAAGTTTAAAAGTGTTCGATAGTTCAATTTACTTTACTTCATTGTGATTAAACTAATCAAAGGGTATATTTTGGAATGCAACATATGAAACGTTTGTTTGCTTGAAATCATGTAGATGGCTCGTATGTTTTGAGACGCTTAGGACTCATGTTATGTAATCTTATCCAGCTAAATCGTTGATGTAACGATTGAGTTTTGTATTTTACTATTACTTTTGTGTTTGAAATTTGATCTTTGACATTTTCAAGAGGATATTATATGAATGTATCTTTGACGTTGAGTAGAAATGTAAAACAGTTTGACTCGTTTATCTTTTGTTTACAAAATATGACAAATTGGCAGGATCGTAGGATCTCGATCAGATCCTACGATCTCGATCTTGCAAAGACAAAAACGATCTCAGGTGGGATCACGATCTTGACAGACTTGCTAAATACTAATCTATTAACACTTGTAACATTTATAAGCGTGAAATATCATTACATTTACGCACACATAAAATTCTAAAGAAAAAAGCACACACTTATAAGTGCGTACAAATATGCAATTATTTACATTTTCAAATGAGGAGATCAATGTGTCACACTCAATTTGTTCACATTTCCTCTATATGAATAAATTGAGTGTGACAAATCAAAGTCTATATTTTTAAGTGTGATTAAAGTTTATCTTTGTATACACTAATACGTGTGAACATTTTTAATGCAATTATAATTGTAAAAAATGTTATGATTTTTATTTTTACGCTTATATATATAACAAACTTTACATATTTGTAAGTGCGAAGTATTCAAATTTTTTACATGCCTTTTTAAATAAAAGTGATTTGCATACTTAGGCTACTCGTAGAAGGAGCTGTCGATCGATACAAATGATCGATTCCAAGTCGATCCCTTTGTTGTGGCCACTCGATCGCCACATGATTTTTTTGTAACTCGGTCGTGATCACGATCGACACATATTGTTTGTAACTTTTGAATTATAACTGTTGTTAAACGGTTGGAAAGTAAAAAAAAACAAAAAAAACAAAAAAAAAAAAAAACAACTTTTAAACTACCTTATAAATACACAACATATAACACACTTCAATTCACAAATCTAATACTTTTCTCAATTCAAAATGGCTTGTAAACTTTCCGACACCGTCAAACAACTTCAAAACTATGTCAAAAACCAAGCCGATAAGGACGACACGGAACGACAAGAGGCAATTGTCGAAGTTATTAAGAAGTTTGAGCTCGCAAAGGCACTCAAACAATGACTGAGAACACGATACACAGAGTGCAATGACATACCTGACGACAAGAAATTTGTAATCGACCAGTTTCTGTACGATGAATATCGCAGAGACGCTGCCGTTGTTGAGACATTGTGGGGTTGTGTGAATCAGATACAGTCCCAAAAATCCAACAAGATCCGTTGGAGTTATGAGGAAAATGTGGAAGCTGCTATGGTTGAGCAACAACAACACCAACAACAACAACAATTTGTGGAAGGTGCATCAAGTCCATCTGATGCACCAAGAGTTGTTGAGCAACAACAGCTGCCTCATCTGGATCAATTTCAGGTAAGTTTTGAGGAAAATGTGGCAGCTGATGATGGTGGCTGGAACTCTGACAAGGAGCGGGAGCTGAGCAGGTTGGAAGCTCAGTGAAAAGCAGAGAAGTTTGCGAACTACTCTGCATATGACAACGGTTACGACTTCAACAACTCTGAAACCTGGGATCACCCAGATTACAATTGAAGTTTAAAAGTTGTCTTTTATGTGATGTTTTAATTTTATGTTTATTTAATGTTTTAATTTCGTATCGTTTTTATTTTATGGTTATGTAACGTTTACGTTTTTATTAATGAAATTTAAATTTGTGTTAAAAATGTAAAAAAAAAATAAAAATAAAAAATGGATCATGGTCGCCCTTACTGGGGCACCCAATCGCCTGAAGGTTGCTGGAGAGAGAAAACTGACGTGACAGTGAAAATGGGGGGGGGGGGATTTTCTCTCCTTACTGGGAATAAGCAAATAAAACAAAGTGTGTGTTTTGTATAACTACTTGAAGTATAAAAAAAATTGTCCTAATAAGAAATAAAAGTGTGCAACATGGACCGAATGGTGTTTACAAGTGATAATTTTGTCGTAGTGAGGTTATTATGGAAGACGAGAAAGATGCAGCAGATTGAGAAGAGCATATGATGAGGCATCAATACTTTTTTTTTTTTTTTTTTTTTTTAATCGAATAAAATAATTATGTGAATAAAACCTCTAAAGAAATAAAAGATTACAATAAGTTATTACAACTTTTTTTTTTTTTTTTCCTTTTTCCCGGATCATAGATTCATACTAGCGATCGGGGTTTAAAAGCCTATTCTTACTAAAGATCTTAAGGCAGTGGTGACAAATATTAATATGGCTAATTCAATGTCACATTATCTTTCATTTTATCACCTGCATCATCATCATCATCATCATTAAGATGTAATAATACTACCAACTTTATCACACCAATATACCATATTCAAATACAAAATACCTCACTATACACTCGCACACAAAGAAAAAAAAGTAAGGTCGTTCAGACGACCGATTTGTGCTCAAAACATGTGATGCGCATTGCAGGGTTGTGTTTTAAAGAGACGCGTTGTTGAGAAGGCGCATCTTACACTCCCTTATTACACCCAGCCTAAATGTGAAAAAACTTTTTGAAAATGGTGATATATAGGCTTAACAATGAGACCTAACAATGTATTTACTCCATTTATCTTTTGATAAGTGTGATACACTTTTTATCTTTCATTATTCCCACCAATTAATTTTTCAAATGCACAAATCACATCTTTAGATATAATTTTATGTGTAGTTTTTAGACATCAAATCATTTTTCAAACTTTTATTTCTCTCAAAAACGTACTTTCTTCTAGCAACTTTAAATCAAAACAATCCCGTTTCCAAAATTTCAAGTTATCCAAAACTTATTTTGGGCAACAAAATCAAGACAAGCTATTGTACGTTAAGCTTGTAATTATTATATTTAAAGAAACTGAAAAACATTTCTGTCTATCAACTTTTTAGGTATGATTGATCGGGTAAAGATCCAGTGAGAAGAAAACTTAAAATGAGAAGAATGAGAAATGACTATAACCACATGTTTGAGATGCATCGACTTGTATTAGATGCATCTCTATTCATTTAGATGCATCTCACTTTGTATCGAAAGTGATTTTGAAGTGAAAACGATGTAAAGTAGTACTAGCAACAAATTTGACTCGCAGAGGGCGAAAAATACATAGGATTCGTCTAACTTGATGAAATGCATATAATATATGTATATGCATCTAATTTTTAGATAAGAAATATATTAAGGTGCATCTAAAATATTAGGGATGCATCTAATTGAAGTCGACGCATCTCTAATGTGTATTTATAGTTATTTCTCATCCTTCTCATTTTAAGTTTTATTCTCATTTGATCCTAAGTCATGATTGATCATGAAAATACCGTAAATTTTATGAAATATATGTTCCATCTTTTTTACCACTGCTAGTATTTGCTATGATGACGGTCTGGTCTATCTTTTCTGAAATGCATGTGCATAGAGCCCATGATCCAACGATGATGTGGATAATTAAAGATTGATTTGATTGCCATTGTTCAATCATAACTTTTTTCCTTTAAATAGACAATGACTATCTTACTGGATTCAAATACTACTATGCATTATTGGATTTGTACCGTAGGAGTAGGATATATTTTTATGTTGACTAATGAGAAACGAATATCTCAATATCCCTTGATTTTATTTTATCACATGATAGTCTCTTGTTAATTCGGAAAATATGCCATGAGATAATTTTGAATTAGAGACTATAGTTAATCTAAGGGGGTGTTTGTTTAAGCTTATACATGGGCTTATGAGCTTATTTGATTTCGGCTTATATTTCATAAGCCTTTATTTTTAGGCTTATTTGAAACTTATAGGCTTATATAAATTTATTATAGGAAACTTATATGAGCCCACAAGTCTGAAAATTGCGGCTTATGAAATATAAGCCGAAATACAAATAAGCTCATAAGCCACATATAAGCTTAAACAAACACCTCTTAAACCTTTTGTGTGTTAGGTTCCCTAATTAAAGATAGTGCAAGTAATAAACGCGGTGGAGGGATGAAATGTACAGTTACTTAGAAACCACATGTGTTGTTCCCGTTATACAATTAGAATTAACTAAAAATTAAGCTAATCGTGTTCCATGGCTTAGTAATGTAATTAAAAGACTGTGTTAAAAGATAAACGTTAAAGTAAAAATGACAAAGAGTTTTTGAACGTTTAATTCTTATTTGCTTTTAACAAAGAATTATACCCAAAGTGTTTGCGGAATAACACTTGGGATTGAATGACAAGTATAGGTAATTCTCCTATCTAAACTAAAGCTAAGCTTAAGTACAACTATGCTAACCAACTGAGCTAACCTCAGGGACTTAGTTGTATTTGGAGGAGTAGAGAGGGTTTGTGAATACTTATCATTTGTTACACAAACTTGTCAACTCTTCTACTCCTACTTATGATCCTACTTATACACAAATGTAATACAAGCGTTATCTAAGATGACAAAGATGACCTAAACTACTTTGGACAAAATGCTTACACATTTTGTCTCTGTTACAATTCTACTTTGGGTATAAGAAAATGGTTTTTATCCATTCAGGGTAAGTTTAACTTCTGAGTGATAAAGACTCAGCCTTAGACGTTTCAAACTTATCCTGCCTTTACTTCAGTCTTCATTTTTCAGTCTTCATAGTTCTGACTTCATAGTTGAGGAGGAGTTTGGGGTTCAGTGAGTTATTGCCATCACTCACTGAACCGATTGCCTTCTTCTTTGACTCAGGTATCATTCACTGAGTTCCGCCTCATTGAATGGAAAGCCTTTCTTCTTTAGACTTCTCCTGAGTATCCTGAAGGAGACTCACTGAGTGAATACTCACTCAGTGACTTGATTATGTTAACGGATTTGCAACACTTAGGTTATTTTCTATTCCAACCTAGTTTAAGGGAACTTAGGTACTGAATGGACCCAACAGTCTCCCCCTATTTGGATATAAATATAGCCTAAGTGTTTTGATCAGTGTAAGTGAGCAAAGGACTTCTTCTTACACTAAAGATTCTATAAAGCAGCTAAGGAACACTGATTAATATAAAATACTTTGGTTATTCAATGATTACAAAAGTTCCTAACAATGCTACTAAAGATAGAAACACAACATGAATTCCTCAGTCCGTGTAGTAACCCAACTTCTCCAATTTCATCTTCTTAGACCTCAATTTTTCCTGGTCAGGGTGGTCAGCAATCTTTTTCCTCAGGGCTAAGCTAAACCTTGCATTTTTTGAAGTTTTGACATTTACAGCCATTACCAAGTAACCCACCAAGGCCTCAATCCATGCAAGATCAATGTCACTCTACCTTTGAAAGGCTAGAAGCCTATAAGCATCAGTGAAAAAGATACCATATTCAGGCTCCTCAATGACCATATTGTTGACAAAGGGGACACCTTCAGGAAGATTCCTATTACAATCAAGTCCAGGGACTTTGATTTTCGGTTCACGTTCTATTGTTTCCTTTTCTTCCTTGAAGGTTGAGATTGCGACTGTTGAGAAGCAGGAGCAGGAAGGGCAGACTGAATGCCAAGTTCTTCAGGTATTTCCTTCAGTCTTTCATATCTCTTGCTCAAGGATTTCATCAGGTCCTTAACGATAATATTCTTCTTCTTCTCAATGATTGGACCCAATTCATTTAGCTCAGTGATCCCAAAGTCAGAAAACCTAAAGGGATCATGGATCTCAAAGTTCCTTTTGTCAACTCCTCTATACACGTTGAGAACTGAAGGCTTGGAATTAGGTTGAATCCAAACATAAGTAGTTGTATGGTGTAGCAGTGAGCAGTAGCAATAAGTTGTAATGACATATCTCGTTCAAGAGAAAAAAAATATATCGTACCAACGAAGAATTGAGGGCCTATAATAAAAAAGGAAAAAAGGAAGTCTAAAGAAAAAAATGAGCGAAAATCAGTAGTTGTAAGGTGTTGCAGTGAGCAGTAGCAATAAGTTGTAGTAGTGAGCAGTAGCTGTATATGCAGTAGTTGTAAGCAGTAGTTGTATTAGTAGTTGTATTAGTCTGTAGAAACATTTTGGTAATGTAGTTGTAGTTGTAATTATAATATGTAAAACAGCTCCTAAATGCTCATCGCTCCTAAATGCTACTTCATGGAGCATTGAAAAAGAGTATTCCGAAAAAATAGATAAAGCTACTTGTTGTTTGCCATACGAGCAATAAAAATCACAACGCTCCTAAATGCTTCTAAAAGCTCTGGATGATATTTCTTAAAACTTAAAAATTTAAAATTTAGCAATGTTAGTGGACTATTATACCCTTGATTAAAAATGGTAACATCGTCTACAAGTAAATTGATATTAAATATTTTTAATCTTTAAACTTTTATCATTTTTTACTTTTAACTCATAAACTTTTTTCTCCTAACTACAAATTGGTTTAGTAAATTTTGCATTAAGGGTCAAATCAGAATCACGATTTCACATGTATAGTTATTTGCTGCTATACAATGTCGTTTTGCGAAGATATTTGTCTAGTTGGTATTAATGTATAAACTATTTGACGCCTTAATTGGTATTTCAGCTGGGTAATTTGATGTTTAGAATGATCTATTTTTATTATGGGGACATACCAGTGTAATTTGAAATGGAATTAAAGGTTTTAGGTATTAAATAAGAAAATGTATTTAATCATCTTAATTTATATATTTGACTAATGTTCATCAAATGCACATAAAAGGTAAATAAGTGTCCAGTAAATATGGGAGAGATCAAATAAAAGTAAATATTGCTGTAAAAAGTGTAAAATAGATATAAAAAATTAAAAATTCGTGTGAATTTTTAAAATTCTCACACAAGACAACTAGGACATGATTTTCACTCCTACGTAGAATCCAAGAGTGGGTATGAATTATGATCATTTATTATTGTCATTTCTTTTCATTATATATCCTATAATTTATATCACTTTCTTATAATTATACACTTGGGGGGTGTTTCTTTTTCCTCTTAGCTAAGGGATATGGACCCACTAAATATAATTTAATATTTTTTTGTAGTGGGACCCACTCATTTCCATTAATTCATCTATATATGGAGGGTGTAAAATATGAGCTCCTCCCCATTAAGATGAAGTAATAGAAGTGGGGCTACTCATTTCCTTAGCTAAGAGGAAAAAGAAACACCCCCTTGAGATGTTATTAGTCACGTGGTTTCTATACACATTTCATCCCTCCACCGCGTTTATTACTTGCACTATCTTTAACTAGGGAACCTAACACACCAAAGGTTTAGATTAACTATATCATAGCCTCATAGGTGTGTTTGACGCGGAGCATTTAAGAGCGATGATCGGTGAGTGTTGAGCGTTGCGATCTTTAATGCTCGTTTGTGATGCACCAAGTAGCTTTATCTATTTTTTCGGAATGCTCATTGTTGATACAAAAGTTGGGCGTTCCTTGTTTGGGTTCCTTTCCTCGTATCAATTGGTTGATATTACTTGAGACCTACGCACTAAGAAAGTAACAGACACCGTTAGGCTTATCGAGGGATTGTCTCCCCCGATTATCCTCCGGCGTGAGAGTAAGTAATCGTGTTTTAGGGTTGTGAGTATTTAGGGTTTGTAAGTCGTACCTTTGTGAGAGTCATAATGCCCTCTATATATAGACACGAATCCTTATTGGTTTCGTGTTCCGCAAACCTTGGTATATCCCGCGTATCGCGGGTATTTGATATACATCCTATAATTAGGAGATATCGTTTATTCACATTCCTAAGTAATCATTGGGCTTGGGCCTCGTGGGCCAAAGCCGTCTAATTGGTAGTCCAATTAGTATGAAACTGGCCCACGCGTAGTGGGCTTGCGTGTGGGTATTGTTTACCAAACGGGTTCATAACCCGGTGTAGACTATACGTCATCATGCCCCCCCCAGTCTAGTGTGCGCATGCTAAAAACATGCGGTCGCTAGACTTACCGCGTCCAGATTATTCCTGACTCGTGCGCGGGAAGACTGCAAGTTTTTACCGCCAAAAATCCACATGCAGTGTATTTAGGCGAGAAATTGCAAATCATTTACCTCGGGAAATGTGGAGGCTATCCACGTGTCCTGTACCATATCAATCCCCAGCCACACGTTGTGAGTTAGTGGGATCCACGTGTCAATCATCAGTGGTGAGTGAAAATTCTATATAAACCTCATCATTTTTACCGTGTTTTTCACAGTAAAAGTGTTTATCCATTTCCAAAAAACTCCCAAAACTTCGCTGCAACCCTAACTTTTTACGCTAAGGTAATCAGCGCTTGCGCCCTTAAAAAACAAATAATGGTCATCCAGCTTGAAGACTGTCATTCTAATTTAACCGAGGATGAGCTAACGCAGTTCTCCTCTGATTATTATATCCCTCTGGATCTGCACCCCATGGTACCTGATCCAGCCGACACCATAGCAGATTATCCGAATGGGAAAGTGGGGATATACACGCGCTTTATCGAATGGGCGAATCAGCGCGTGCCCATCACCGTACTATTAAGGGATATCCTCGTTTACTATCGCCTGCATATTTCCCAGTTGCATCCTATAGGTGCTGGGAAAATTTCCAACTTCGAGATCAATTGCCGTTTGTTAGCGATTCCTCCCACCCTCCACCTGTTCCATGCGTTCTATCGCACTTCGTGGTTAAATGGGTGGGTTACCTTCACGAAGCGCGTAGGCGCGCTTCAGTGTTTTGCGAAGAAGGTGGACAAGCTCCCTCATTGGAGGGAGAAATTCTTTTGGATCGACACTGTTGTCTTTCCATTTGACTTTCCCTTCCACACCAAGATGTCATTGGAGAAGGATGAGCGCCCTTTAGACACGTGCTACAACCCGGACCATGCGTCAACTATTGACGCGAACCATCTGCACATCAGGTCCTACCCGGAGGCGTTTCTGGTGCACATGGGCATCAGTCGCAATTACTTCGAGCCGCCCTATTGTGTCCCAACGTTTATCGCTACGGATGGTTCGGGTTGGTGCTCATCCTGCCTTCTTTGTCTCGTTAGTAGTGTAAGCGCTTTCTTCTTTCCATATCTTATATAACATACTTGTCGTTTGTTATTTGCGCAGAGATGGATTTGTTTGGGCTTGTTGATATGGAGGTACCCAAGTCCGCCACTGTGGGGGGGAAGGGGAAGAGCCCCTTTTGGAGACGACGCGTGGGCGCGTTGTGGACTTGGTCATACCAGAACCCGAGGGTTCTCCTGCTGTGACCATGATTACTCCAATACAGGAGGTTGCTCCTCCTGTTCAGCAGGCGCTCATTAACGCGCAGCCTCCCCCCAATGCTGAGAATGCAGTCTACGTCGACCTGGAGGAGTCGGATGAGGAGGAAGAGGGTATCTAGCTGTCGCGCAAGAGGGCAGCTGATGGTGATGGCGCGGAGTCTTCTAAGAGGTTGCGTTCTGAGGCTGAGGATGAAGCACCTACCGCAGGGTAAGTTTAATGTTTATTTGTTATAAACTGTTTTTAAGTTATTGTCTAACTTATTTCTGTTGTTGGCGCAGTGAGGGTGCTGAGTAGAGCTGGCATATCGTGTCTGACACGACACGATAAGACACGAACACGAAAGACCTAAACACGAACACGACACGATAATAAATCGTGTCACTTTTTTCGAACACGAACACGACACGAAAATTAACAGGTTACACGATAAGGAACCTGTTAACAAAAATACTATATTTAAATGAAAAAAACATAAGCAAACCTGTTAAGGACATGTTAAGGGACCTGTTAAAGAACCTGTTCTCAATTTCTCATATATCAAAACAAGACCTTAATAACAAAACGAAACATAACAAATACATAACGAAACAAAACGAGTAAACAATTTAACGAGAGTTCCTAATAATATTTTTAACTAATACATAACAAAACAAAAAGTCCTCAATAAATCCTTATAACTAATACATAAGGAAACAAAAGTAAATAATTCTAATGTCTTCACTCTTCGGTCTTCCCGTAATCCCGTGTCCTCGACTTCAATTCTTCAAACCTGAAAAGTGGCAATTTGTATATAAGGATATTTGTATATAAGGCTAATTCCAACCTAAATTTCGCACTATCCCACAACCGGCCCAGGTCATGTTTACACCTGAAACCAAACCGACACTAGTGCAGGAAGACAATAAGCTCTGAGTTTACCCAGTTATGGCTATAAAGAACTAAACGCGATATTTTCTCAATATGAATGAATAAATCTGGAATAATGTTTAGCTCGTTGGTATCTTATGGCAATGGTAAGACAATGGTGTAAAAAGTCTAGATGCCCTTTGGGGTTTAAAATGGGCCACATGAGACAGTTGTTTTTATAATGACAAATCTACATGGTCTGCTAATAAACGTCTCCTGTAAAAATATTCATTAATGCTTTTACATAAACAAAAAACATTCTACTGCTTTGAGCATATTACGCTCATCAACTCTTATCATGAAAATCAATAGTTATTCGTTAGTATATACTAAGTTATGAATGACTGGCCATTTGAGATCATTGTTTTATAAGATCTCATAAATAAGTATTATAAAAATCAATAGCAACTCTACAGGGCCACGCCCAAATACCACGAAACAAATTAACATTTGGTCATAAAGAAGTGTCAACTCTATTTGGCTACGAAACAATTAACAGAAAAAATAATAACACAAATCCACTAAACAACATATCTGTGTTAACACATTAGATTAGATTAGATTCGAGTATTAAAATTTAAAACCATACCTTAAACAGAAAAAGTTTAATCGGATTTATTTGTTGGCTGAGATGAATTGTTGGCTGAGATGAATTGTTAAAAAAGTTGGCTGATAATCGGATTTATTTGTTGGATTTAAGTTGGATTTGGTTTAAAAGTTTTCATGGTGAGATGAATTGTTGGCTGAGATAAGAGTATGAGAATGAGATGAGTGGGTGGGAGACGCTGAGTGACTAATAGAGTACTAGTGCTATGGAAAGTTAGGTAGGGTTTTTTAGAACATATATATATATATATATTCGTGTCTTAACGTGTCTTAACAGGTCCGTGTCAGAAATTGCCAGCTCTAGTGCTGAGAGCTTTAAGGGGGACGTAACTATGTCTGATGCTGAGAAGAGTGGGCCCTCTTCTCCTCCGCACATGTGAGTATACTTGTCATGTACTTAGTGTTTTATGTATCCGAATTGTTTTCGTGTACTAACACTTGGAT
>LBNU01021752.1:21838-32492 GCA_014162995.1 Artemisia annua
TGCCCCTTGCTGAGATTCCTGAGTACAAGGCTGACGCTGCCGCTGGCCTTACTGCTGCCATGGAAGGTTTGAAGAAGCTTGAGCTTCCTCATATTGGGCGTTTGGAGCGTGCCCAAGATCAGCCCATTGACGTGATTATGACAGGGTTGACTCTTCCGCGGCATTTGGAAGATAAGGCTGAGGAGCATGGGGACTTCTTCCTAAAGCCGGATTTGTCGCAGCTGAAGGTACCTATTTTTGCTCATCCGCGTCATATGTTGGATCCCTTCCGTATTGAGAAGGAGGTTTCTTTACAAAGGTCTTTAAATTTCCATGCTACCAGGTGCGCAAAGAAAAAAGGCCTAAAAGGGAAGGCCGTGATGTGCGGCATAGGCGTTGCGCATCTACCTAGGAGTGATGGTGTTCCAGTCACCGTGGCCACTGTTGATCCTAAGGACGCGGCTATACTGCAGCAGCTTCAGGCCTCAAAGGAAGAGGCAATGGGTGGAAGTACCAGCACATTGAGGCGCTCATGGAGCATGTAGCCTTTGTATTTATTGTTTTTAGACTTGTCTTTTTTGTATAAACTTGTTCGTTCATATATAAAGAAAGTTTTTTGTACTTGGCGTATATTATACTTTTTTAAGCACTTATGTTTATTCAAACACGTTGTTCGCGTATTGCTTATGTATCTTTGCATAAAGATATCATGGAATATCTAAGTATATCATGGTTTTCCAAAGTCGTGTTGGAATTTCACTAACTTAGTTAAAAAAATCCATAGTCGTGTATGAATTTTTATAGAGTTACTTGTTGTATTAAATTTTACAGAATCAAGAGTCTTGATTTTCAAGGTTGTTAAACGCGCACAGTGTGCCCCTATTGCGTATCCATCATGGGGTGCGCAAGGAACTTGCGCCAACGTCTTGAGCGCTAGGTGTTTAACAAGGATACGTTTCTGCTCCCTCAGATCTGACAGGTCACCCCTCAATGCCCTGATCCTACCAAGAACGAATCCCATGTCATCCCTCAAGTCATCTATCGTCCTCGTAGACTCGTCTCCCATCTGAGCAACCAAGGCACTAATCCTCGCCCCCTGCATCCTCAATCTATCCCAAACTATCCCGAGCTCCCCATACTCTGCCGCCTCTGACGATACTACTGACGGCACATCCGATCCAGGTGAAAGGGGAGATACATCCATCTCAGCTGGTGGTCCTGGGACATAAGGTAAAGGTGAAAATGGTGGTGAATCTGGCTCATCTGAATGGGCAGAATGGGCTGGGCTCTGAGCTGGAGCAATAGCGTCATCAGGAACATCCTCCTCCTCCTCCTCCTCAGGAGGGTCTACATCCTTCTCCTATTTCTTCCTCCTCCTTGGGAGGGTCTACATCCTCATCCTCCTAAGAGTAGGACTCCATAGGTCTACGCCTCTGAGAGGTCGAACCAATAGGTGATGAAATCGGCGATCTCGAACAGCGACATAATAAGGAAGTGGGTGATGATGACAGAAGAGAGTGAGCATGAAGCTGAATAGGCGGTGATAAAGGTCGTACCGACATGCGAGTTGTAGTGCGATAGGGGCATCGCGAAGTCCGAGCTCGTGCCAGCACCTGATGTAAGGTGAGCTGTCGCGAAGAACTGGGGCGATCAGCTGATGAAGCAGGTATCTGAGAAACAGGTGGAGTATGTGGTGTTGGGTCTATTATTGATTTGATGATACAAAACAAGAAGAATGAAACATGAAGGGCTTAAAGTGACAAGAAGAAATTCTACAAAAGATGAGGAAGGACTTGCTTGCAAAAGAAGTTTTATTTATTAGTCCTTCGTAGTATTTTGTAAACCCTAATATCTCTCTATATAAAGAGACATAGGGCGTAGGATTTTATGATTAAAAAGTCTTCCACAATGTAGACGTCTAGTAAAAGGTATGTGAGTGTAACCTAGGCGTAGGAGATAAACGTCTAGGGTTTATTAGTGTTTTAGTTTAGATAACGTGTTCTACTTGATCAAGGTAGAACATGTTAATTAGTTTGTAATCGTTAGAGAAGATAATGATAATAAAAAAACCTTGTTCATGATAACGTTAATTCATTGTTTGAATATTCCGCTTTCATTATTATGTGTTCCTAGATATAATATTATTAGACCTAGTCTAAGAGCTATAACGATCCTACAAGTGGTATCAGAGCTTGTGTGGAAACTCTGATTAAGAAGAAACCCTAAACCCTAATTCAAGTCGATTTTCTAAATACACCCTACAAGATGTCTCAACCTGAACCTACACCTATGCCATCCATCACCACTGTTAGAATTCCCATAGTCAAGAAAGGAGAGTATGATCTCTGGAGTATGAAGATGAGGCAGTACATTGCTATTACTGACTCTGCACTTTGGGATATCATTGTCAATGGCAATCAAGTTATAGAAGAACCTGAAGTCGTTCCTGGACAGCCTAAACCACCTCAGCAACAACTCTCTGCAACTGTTAAGAGGAATCAAGACAAAGCTCTCAACATACTGCTGTCTGCTATCCCTGATGGCCATCTGTTGAAGTTTCATAATGCTAAGGATGCTAAACAACTGTGGGCTGCTATCAAAACAAGATTTGGAGGTAATGATGATTCCAAGAAGATGCACAGAAGTTTGTTGAAGCAGCAGTTTGAAACCTTTGCTGTTGGAGAAAGAGAAGGACTTGATACTGCCTATGAGAGATTTCAAAATCTTCTCAGTATGCTAGAGATACATGGTGTAGAAGTTTCTACTGAAGATGCAAACTTGAAGTTCCTAAGGAGTTTGCCATCTATCTGGCATGTGATTGCTACTATGATCAGAGGTCAACCTGATTTGGCTACTATGGACTTTGATGATTTATACAACAACTTGAAGGTGTATGAGCATGAGATGAATGGTAAATCAGGTTCATCAACCAACAGTATTGCTTTTGTGTCTCCTGCCAAGACAAGCAGTACTTCCACTAAAAGTACTGCTTATCCAGTTCAAAGTACTGTTGCTGATGTTTACTCAACTGTGTCTACTACCACTTCACAACCCTCAAACAACATCAATTGTGATGATGTTGTGTGCTCATTCTTTGCTCAACAAGCCACTTTACCTGTTACCTATGAAGAAGACCTACTGCAGATTGAAGAAGATGATCTAGAAGAAATTGACATCAGATGGCAAGTTGCTATGATTACTGCTAGGATCAAGAAGTTCATGAAGAAAACAGGAAGAGGGATTGATTTCAAGGCCAAACAAGGTATTGCATTTGACAAGTCTAAGATTGAATGCTTTAACTGTCAAAAGACTGGTCACTTTGCAAGGGAATGTAAGTTTGCCAAGTATCAAGCAAACAGGATGATAGAAAAACCCAAGGTTGAACTCAAGGAGCTTCCTGAACCAAAACCAAAAGCATTTGTGGCTCAAGAAAACTTATCAGAGGTTGACTGGAGTACTGAATTTGATGATGAACCAGTTACTCTCTCTATGGTTGCAATGAAGGAATATGATTGGAGCACAGCTTTTGATGAGGAACCAGGATGTACTACTTTGGATTCCACTGAAGATCTTGGAGGCTTTGACTGGAGCATGGTGAATGAAGATGCACCTGTCCTGCTGGCTTTGGTTGCTACTGCACCTACTTCATCTACTGCTACTGAGGTATGCTCTAAGTGCAATAATGTGTATCAAAAGGTACTTAGTGATTATGTGTCTGAAAGAGATAAACATAATAAAGCTAGGTCTGAAGTCTTAGGTTATCAATTGACCTTAGAGTCCTTAGAAGCTAAAATAATTACACATGAAAATAATGAAGTAGCTTGGGCTGAAAAATACCAACAACAGGACTATCAGTTAAAGTTAAGTGAATGGAAGTTAGGATGTAAGGTGTCTGAGTTAGAAAAGATAACTAAGGAAAGAGATGATTTGTTAGAAAAGCTTAAAAGTTGGAACAAAGCTGGTCTTTCTCATGTCCAGTTCTGTGAAAAACAAAGGAGAGCAAGTGTTACAACTGGTCTAGGTTATGGTGTTGAATATAGTAGCTCAGATGAGACCACACCTAGTCCTGAGGAAGAAGTCAAGTCAGAAGAACTCTCAACTAGTGAATTTGAAACTTGTTCAGAAGAAAACACATCTAGTGATGAGGAACCCATAAGCCCAACACCTCCTGAATTTAAGAAAGATGAAGGGTATCATGCTGTTCCTCCTACCACTGGCAATTTTCAACCACCTAGGAAGGATGTTTCTTGTTTTGGGGTAGACAGTCTAGAGTTTAGGAATAAACTTAAGGGTCAATCTAATTCAAGTAAACCTGAAGTCAAAGTTGAGATTCTTAAGAATCATAGGAATACTAGGGGATCAGGGAATAATGTCAATGATAAGAGTTTCTCTAAACCTTTTTCAAAACCAGCAGTATTTTCTCACTTTAATCAAAGGACTGCTAGTCACTCAGCAGTTCCTTCAAATAATTCTTTCCAACATACTGCTAACTTTAGAAACTCTTCTCATTATTCACCTAGAGGTCACACTGGTCTTGGCTATAACCCTCAAAGATCTGGATTTGGGTCAATGAATCAAAAATTGTGTTTTGTTTGTTATAGTCCTAATCATTTGATAAAAGATTGTACCTTACATTCAAATTACTTAAGTCAATACCCAAAGACCAGATCTGCACAACATAGGCCTACAGAAACTAAACCAGCTTCACCCAAACCTGTTTGGAATTATTCTAGAAGGGTCAACCATAGTAATTTCACTAAATCATATAGGTACCCTCAACAGAAAAGAACTTTTTCTAAACAACCAGTACCTTCAGGTCATTCTTTTCAAGGTACTGGTAAGCCACAAACAGTATTCTCTCAAAGTACTGTTAGGAGATTTTCACCTAATCAAGGTACTACTCATGTAAGACCCAATGTTTCAAAACGAGCTCCTGGCCATGATACCAATTTTTCTACATCTAAGAGGCCTTACAATAGAGTACCTAAACCACAGACCTCAACCCAAAAAGTTAAAACTATGTGGGTCAAAAAGGAAAGTACTGCTGGGGACAAACCAGTACTTTCAGAAAGTGTGGGTGAAAAAGAACATGCTGTTGTAAAAGAAAGTTGTTTTTCTAACAAAGATCAAGTTTTTGAACAAAAGAAAGTTATTGATCATGTTTTAAAAGATAGTGGGAATTACATACTTAAAGATTTTAAGTATGTGACTCCACAAGGGGAACACAAGTCAGTAATGGCTTGGGTTCCTAAAAGAAACTAACTTTCTTATCTTTGTGCAGGGCAACCCAGAAGAGGAACTTAAAGATCATTTGATTGTTGATAGTGGTTGCTCTGGAAGCATGACAGGAGAAAAGCAGATTCTGTCAGATTTTAAGCCATTTTTTGGAGGAAAAGTTGCATTTGGGGATGATGCTACTGGAGGGAGAATTACAGGCAAAGGAACTATCAAGACTGGAAAGATTGACTTTGAGAATGTTAGCTATGTGAAGGAGCTCAAGTTCAATTTACTATCAGTTTCTCAGATCTGTGAAAAGAAGTACCCTGTCTTGTTCACTGATACAAAATGTTTAATTCTCTCACCTGAATTCAAGTTTGAAGCTGAAGAATTAGTGGTCTTGAGGGCACCAAGGACCAATGATGTGTACAACATTGATATGAAGAATATCTTAGCTACTGAGAAAGTTACATGTTTAGTAGCTAAAGCATCAGTTGAAGAAGCACATCTATGGCACAGAAGACTAGGTCATGTGAATTTCAAGAACATCAACAAGTTAGTCAGAGGCAATCTAGTTCGAGGTTTACCTTCCAAAACTTTCAAGACTGATCAATCATGCTTGGCCTGCAAGAAGGGTAAACAACATAAAGCTTCCTGTAAGAAGCTTAGGAAAGAACTGTAAGAGAACCTTTGGAGCTGTTGCATATGGATCTTTTTGGACCTGTTTCTGTTTCAAGCCTCAATAAGAAGAAGTACTGCTTAGTTGTCACAGATGATTACAGTCGTTTTAAGTTGGGTCTTTTTCTTGGGATTTAAAGATGAGACATTTGATGCCATTCATGATTTAATCATCTCCCTGGAAAATCAGTTAAGACACAAGGTTAGAGGTATTAGATGTGACAATGGGACTGAGTTCAAGAACAAACTTATGGATGACTTTTGTGCTAACAAGGGAATCAAGAGGGAATTCAGTATTGCAAGAACTCCTCAGCAGAATGGATTTGCAGAAAGGAAGAACAGAACTTTGATAGAAGCAGCAAGAACTATGCTTGCAGACTCACTCTTACCTATTCAGTTTTGGGCTGAAGCAGTAAGTGCTGCGTGCTATATTTTGAATAGAGTTCCTATCACCAAACCTCAGATGAAGACACCCTATGAATTATTGATGGGCAGAAAACCTAGTATCAGCTTTATGAAGCCTTTTGGATGTCCTCTTACTATCCTTAATACCATTGACAATTTGGGAAAATTTGATGGCAAGTCTGAGGAAGGATATCTCTTGGGTTATTCTACAAACAGTAAAGGTTTTCGGGTGTATAACAAAGTTACAAAGAAGGTTCAAAACTGTCTTCATGTTGAATTCCTTGAAGATCTACCAAACCAGAAAGGTAAAGGTCCTGATTGGATGTTTGACCTTGATATATTGACTTCTTCTATAAACTATGTGCCTGTTAGGGGGGAGAATCAAGTTGTCCATTCAGAACAAGACAATTCACAGTTCATAGTTCATGGTGTCAATGCTAGTCCTACAGATGCTGACATAGAACAAAGTACTGCTTGCTGAATGCAAGGTACTGCTACTCGTTTGAAAGTACTGTTGCGTGTCTCATTGCAAAGTACTGCTACAAGATAATTTATGGAGACAAGTAAAGATTTTATGGTTCAATATATATGCATGATTTACGAGCAGTAAGGGGAAGTACATATGCTTAAGTCGAGATGAGTTTGATTGGTTTTGGATTACACACAGAAGGATATTTGTTACACACACACAGGAAGAAGTTTTGTTCTTAAATGTTTCAAAAGGCTCGTTATTTGGATTATTGGATTAATTGATTACGAAGAAGATTGTTTATCGCTTATTTGAAGGTAAAGTGGAGTTTCTTGGATGAGTGTGCTTATCATATCTCAAAGTTTGAGACACTTTAGAGATAACTTGTTTGTGCGTTAAAGAAGTGACAAAGACTTGATAAATCTAGACAAAGAGTGTGATTTTTCTTATGATGCTCTATGCACACATTGGCTATCACTTAAAGGAGTTACATTGTAGTGCTCAGTGTCTCATATTAGTTGAGGATTTTGTCAAGAGGTTGCGGTCTACTTATAATATTGTTGCTCTGGTATGAGTTTGGAGTCACATACTAAGTACAAGACATAAGACACAAGTTTGGGTTGTTCTACTTCTTCATCAAGTTTGTTATATTTGGTTTTCTTCACAAGTGATCATTACAAGGAGCCTACAGAATTGAAGATTCAAGTGATGGTAAACATATTGGTTTCAGGGGCAGCTTATTGATTAAATGTTCAACCATCTACATGCACCACTCAAGGGGAAGTTTTTATTGCTTACATTCCCTATTTGTTGATAACAAAAAGGGGAAGAGATGTTGGAGTGGTATGGCATGAATTAAGGGGAAGACAAGATTGTTTCATTCATGGTGAGATTTAATTATCTCAATTTCTCTACTTCGTCTAGGGAAGTTCGTACAAGAAGGTGTTTGTTTTGTCATCATCAAATAGGGGAAGATTGTTGGGTCTATTATTGATTTGATGATACAAAACAAGAAGAATGAAACATGAAGGGCTTAAAGTGACAAGAAGAAATTCTACAATAGATGGGGAAGTGACTCTGCTTGCAAAAGAAGTTTTATTTATTAGTCCTTCGTAGTATTTTGTAAACCCTAATATCTCTCTATATAAAGAGACATAGGGCGTAGGATTTTATGATTAAAAAGTCTTCCACAATGTAGACGTCTAGTAAAAGGTGTGTGTGTGTGTGTGTAACCTAGGCGTAGGAGATAAACGTCTAGGGTTTATTAGTGTTTTAGTTTAGATAACGTGTTCTACTTGATCAAGGTAGAACATGTTAATTAGTTTGTAATCGTTAGAGAAGATAATGATAATAAAAAAACCTTGTTCATGATAACGTTAATTCATTGTTTGAATATTCCGCTTTCGTTATTATGTGTTCCTAGATATATTATTATTAGACCTAGTCTAAGAGCTACAACGATCTTCTCATGTGGGCCTGAAGTGGCCGATGATGAAGAAGCAATAGTAGAATCTCGGACGATCATATAAGGATCATCCTGAGCTGGAAGAACCTGAGTCCATGCTGGTCTAGGTGGATCAACAAGGATACTCTCAAATACATCAGCGATAGGCGAAGGCATGTCTGTGACAACGGCGTAGGTATAGGTGTAACAGTTTCAAAATAAATCAAACGCTCATCTAACGTCAACTCAACGATATAGTTTCTAGAATCAAATATGTTTCAAGATAATGTAATCAAATACCGCATTACTCTAGTCACGTATAAAATCATAAAACCGCTTAAGTCAAATCATCATAATAACCAAAACTCAATACTCGAATAAGTTCTCAAGACATATATCATATTAAATCAATAAATCAAGAATATCGCAATAATCATAGTGAAAAATTCCAATCTCAACTTAAGTTCTCGTATCTATCTCAAAATAATCATTTCATAATCTCATATCATTCAAAACTTATCTTAAAGGAAAGACTTTGGCTTGGCAGCTGACAGGCGTTGGTCGAGGATCGATTTTTATGAAAAATGGTTATAGTTTAGGTTTAGTATATACCTAGTTCTCTATAACCTTGGCTCTGAATACCAATCTGTAACACCCCCAAAATTCGTACAACGGAAGACTTACAAGCTTTCGGGGTGCTACGTGAATTGATACCATCACAAGTATAGATAACAAGATAGCATAGATAATAATGTAAACGAAAGTCAACATAAGTCAAAGTTTACATATATCCATAATCTTTAGATAGGCAAGCCCAAAATAGATAATAGAAAAACAGGTCTTATAAAAGAAATATCAGAGTTTCCATCGATGCCTCAAACCAAACCAAGATCCATGCCACATCACCGTAGTCCAAGTAATAAAGCAATACTTCTAGTTACCTGAGAAAAACATGCTTAAAAAGGTCAGCTTTCGCTGGTGAGTTCATAGGTTTAAAGTAAAAATAATACGGGACTTGAAGGATTTAGCGCTATGTGTAACTAGAGCAGGCATAGACATCACAATCCAACCTCATCATAATCGCAATCAATAGTTTATCATCTTAAGAAAGATGAATGGTCATAGTGAGCGGGCCCCTCAACGGTCACTAGCCAGGTCACAGCAAGGAACCACCCGTTACTGCCCCGGATCTAGGCCGCAGCAGAGTCTATTCCAAACTAGGGTCAAAGCGCCCTAGCTCTAGGTCAATATCTACTTCCGTCTATCCTAAACTAGTCAACACAATAGCAAAACGAAGTAGTAGCAGGTCCAAGAAAACTAGCAGCATGTATTCTCCCCCAAATTTAGAAAATAATTAAAAATACGAGTAAAAGTGGGGCTATGAAACTCACCTCGAATAGAGCAAGAAGAAATCAAGATAGATACGCATAAGCAAAAGAGGGTATGGCTAAGACTTCACAGCAACTACGACTTGGCACAACCTAATCATATATATAGAACTTAACTTAATATAGCTTTCGAAAGTTAATTACTTCCCTTAATCTCCCGAATGTTTTCTATTTATTTTCCGAAAGAAAACATTCTTTGAAAAGTTTTAGTCATCGCTTGGTATCGTTTGGTATGGTGCTAGAGACAAAGTCTCAACTCAAGTGAACTCGCGCCAAATAAACACATCAAATAATATCATAAACGTATAGTCCAAGAATCTCTTAACGGCATAGACCTCAAATAAGTCAAATAGTCCACATAACGCATAATGGCATTCAAAACATATAGCATTCCCACATATAGCACATAAGGGTCAAAGTCAAATGATATGACCTCATGGATCGATAAGTCATCGTATGAAGGGTCGACGGCTTATCAAATTCATCAACTTGATAAGTCCAACCATTTACCGATTTACTTATTGGTCCTTAAGTTATATCACTAGTCGTAAGATGTATTTTTCGTCAACATGATCGCTTAATGTCCTTAATGGGCTCCTATTGGGCTCGTCAGTCTAATATGTCCAATAACGATATTAATGACCCGTTATCGATAAATAAATCCGAGACTTCACTACTAATAGGGTAACTTAGTCATCACAAGAAAGAAAATTAGCTTTGGACTTGCTTAGCGTGCACTCGAATATTTAATAATTCGCGTCGAAGGATTCATTTGTTTTCGAAACCGTTATGGTTCTCATTCAAGAATATTTCCGTTATTAACTCGTAATGCAAATGCGTTATATATTTACTTAATAAGGTTCCGATAAGTATTAATCTAACTTAATAGTTCATAGTTATCGTTACGTTATTATTTTATTTACTACGTTACTTATTTATTATATAAGTGGTATATGTATATATATATATATATAATATGTGTTGTATACGTACACAAAAGTTTCTGTGGTGTAGTGGTTATCACGTTTGCTTTACACGCAAAAGGTCTCCGGTTCGATCCCGGGCAGGAACATA
>LBNU01021752.1:39501-54966 GCA_014162995.1 Artemisia annua
ACTCTTTCATTACTTCTTTGCGTCTTTACATCTTTTGGCCATTCATTTATACATCTGCACTTCCTGCAGGTATGCTTCCATGATCCTCACCATGATTATAGCGCTATCTTATTTATTTACATAATCATTATCATGCATATTATTTTATACAATATCTCCATCGACGTCGATTTTCATTTACATTTTCGATTCCACACTTTACTAGACATTGCAATATATGCATCATTTACTGAGATCTCATAGTTTTTCACGTACCCGGGTTTTTCAAGAACCTTCATGTCTAGTGTCTCTTTAAGAGACTATGGGGTCTTTATTACCTCGATTTGACCATCTTGATTTTCTTGCTCCATTTTATTTATTCATTCGAGGACTTTTACTTGGAATCGATTAGTCTATCATGCTGCAGCCATGTCATAGACTTACTACCATTCATTGGTTGTACTTTTGGGACACACATTTTAATTGGAGCAATAGCAGTGTATATATGATCTAGTCACTTCTTTAGGTCACTAAACATGTCTGGCATTTACTAGATCTGAAATTTTATTTGTCCCTTGAACTTTAAGTTCATATTCATTAGTGTGAGGATCAACATTTATATCATAATTCATTCCAAGTTTCTCGCTGCTCATTCTCTCCCCTAAATGAATTATTAATTTAAACATACCATTTTGTGTGGTGTGATGGATTTACTATATATCACACAATTACAAAATCTCACATGGGAAATATGGTTTGTGACCAAAACCATTCTAATGGGGAGGATTCATTATAGATTGTTGGCAAAATGCGAATTCATATGTCATAACATGCCCCATAAGATAAAAGTTTTTTCTCATAATATTATTGGCTTTGCAATCAACTGAAGACGTTTTATAAACGTTTCAACAAAAGCAATTCGTGTATGAACATGGGCTACTTTTATGTTCAACACTTATTCCAATAATCGCCCATCATATGGAAGTATTCACCACTATTTCCAAAAATACAATCTGGAAAACCATGCTCGCATTTTATAAGCCAAACCATTAATCACGCTAACCTTAAGTTGCGTCTTTGATGATCATTTTGACGATGCATCGATTTTAAAACTCAAAATGATCCATATTGCGGATGTTCAGGCCTACATATATCCCCTTTATATTCTTTCCAAACTTTATAAGGTAAAATCCTTAACTTAATTGGTGGTGATATATATGAACAATTAACTTCCATTCCATTGAGAACAATCAAATCTATCTTTGAAGAAACTTGTGATTCTTCTATACATTCGCATCATCATTTACCCGGGATGGTCTAACCGGTCATGCCACTCAATAAAATAATCCTGGCACATAAACTCTAGTTTATGACCACATGTGCTTACATTGCACTTTCTATGTAAACATCAAATAATATGAAGATTTTAATACAACATCACATTTCTCCAATCAAAATCTTATAAGCTCTTTCATAGAGTTTACATAGTGTAATATAATACTCTGTTAGCCTATAGCATCACTCATGTTTACATGTAACATATTAATATGACAAACTTTATAATTTTTTCTATCGCATGTCTTGATTTTCTTGCCAACATGTCTTAATGACTAACTTCAAGCAAAGAGTCTGGGGTCAAATATGAGCTTCACGTAAGTCTAGTGTCAAATATGTATAGTTCAACATTATAGTATACCGACAATAAGTCTAGTTCATGCTTTATATATTTGCAATCAAATAGGAGCTTCACGTAACTGATAGTAAAATTAGTAAATAGATAGAACATGATGTATTCAAATCCATCCTTACCAAACAATATCAAAATATATGCTTAAAACAATAATATCAACTCATGAATAATTGTATTAAAACCACATATCACATGCACATGTACAGATTCGAAAATAATCAATTCATAGTATCGTAACATAGGTAATAATAAACCAAAGTGGTATATACAATTAGTCATCACAAAAGTAAACTCGATATCAAAGAGATAACGCGACTTAAACCTAATCAGGTCTAATGTAATGCTAATATTTATTTAGTTTTTCTTCACAAACAGCTTATAAAGATCATTGCATCACAAAAACATATATACAACTGAAGAAAATAACTAAATTAAAGGTGTGTTTTAATAACTTCCAGCCAAAATGTAATTTAATGTTCACATACAATTTACTGTATTTGCAAATCTTTCATATTGAGGAATATGATCACATACTAGTACCTATTACAGAGCACAGATTAAATTTCAAATTCGGCAAATTTTATACTAGTCTTTCAAGTGCATGAGTCATATTCTTAATAATATCAACAAAGTTACATGATATTCGACAATTCATATACCATATATCAATTTATATCCTAGTGCTCTATCTTGAAGTGCTGAATTTATAAAACATATCAATAAAAATTAGTTACAAGAAAACAAGCCATAAACACAAACTTTGTTAAATGGGTTAGTTATAGCTAAAACAGGTAAATGCCCGACCATTATCCTTTTTAACTAGTATAACTGTAAGCTCCATAATATGTAAAGATAATTCTTCATCTTAGACACTTTTCTCCGCCCCAAACCATTGTTTTATTCTAGTAGATATAATTTATTACTAATATCATGGAGCTATTGTGGGTCTTCTTGAAATCTCGCTATTTATATCGACATATAAATAAAACTTATTAGAAGTTTCAATCATTTTTTTTATAATCACTATTGTGGCTACCACATAGTATACACTTTAGCATCGTAAGGCAAAGTATAATTGTGTACTACTCCGTATCTAGTAGTGCCAAAAACATAAACTCAAATTATTCAAAGGTTCAATGTCAAAGTATACTAGCATTTGAAGCAAGTGATATGTTGGTTGCCATTGACTAAATCAAGTTGTGATTAAAGCGCAAAATATTGTCTAACTAATAATCAACCTTGTATGAAAAAACCTTTATAACCCTAAACACAATATAAACTGTGTTTGATCAGATACATATCATATTAAGCATGTTTTGTAGAAACTTTAATATAGTATTGCACCTAAAAGGGACTAGCCATAAGTCTTTAATTATAATAGTTCAAGTCCGCATAATACAATGCGACAAAACGCAACACAGAGTGTCCTAGCATAAACGTATGGTATGTTCAAAAAAAATTCATGATCAAACTTGATAAAATATATTTCTTGTATAAGCACAAACCTCAACAATATAATTGATATTATATTTATGCGCAAATGTTTTATATGTTATTATCTATCACAATCTACAATTTCGATAATTATATTATCCAAATTTACCAGAGGAACATACTATAAAATTCGTAACAAAATTATCTTTGATATCTTTCAATATTTATTGAATATTATATCTTAGCAAATAGTGCGAGCTCTAAGTATCCAAGCATGCATAATATTATCCTATCAATAACCAAAATCATAAACACATGCGCTATTATAATACGTAAGACAAAATACAGTGTTACACAGGTCACAAATTAATATTGCTCAAGATATTATAATCATAAGCTATAGGTTAGTATGTCAACATGACTAATACTCCGTATATATTAGTATCTATTGCAGATCCAAGATTAGTATATAAGTAAATAACACAATCTTTTATCACACTAATAACCAAACACGTAGATAGTTAACCAAGATCATGTGCATACATATAAACTCAACATTAAATCCAAGTGATTTTCACAAACATTCTCAATTTTCAGATTTAATTATGTAAATCAATCATTATGTACTAGAGAAAACAAATAAGATTTATTCGTGAGATTTTATATTAGTAAAAGCTTAAAATCTGGACATATATGTATATGATTAAACAATTGAAGTTTATTCAAAACCCGTGAATATAAAGGAGACCCAATCCGGTTTTTTTTTTCTTTTTTCTTTACGTCACTATGTTAAATATTAAAGTTAAACATCAAATCATACGGAGATAAACATAGTGAACAAAAGTTAAAGCAATAAATCTAAAAATTAAGCTCATAAATAAATACAATGAGTCAATGTTTAGAATTGTAAGTTCGTAACTGTAACCATATTTTAACAATCAATTGTTAAGCAATTAAAATTGTAACAAATTATATATATATATCACATAGAATAGTATAGGGCATCACTAGCAAGTTAAAGCATGCCGTCATCATCATATTACATATCCTATCATGCATATATGCGATCGACTATGATAATGATTCAATTACTTTATCTACGATGTTATCTAATAATTATATATATAATATTATTAAATTGATTTACTTTATCCAGTAAATTAATTTATCATAAATTCATAGTGTAATTCTCATTATTTATCAATAAGGTATATATTGCTAAAAAAAATCAACAAAGTAGAAAAAACTTATCTTCATAATAATTGGTTGAACCATCAGGATCTAAAACAGATGGCATACGTCCTCCATGAATTTAATAAGGATTGATTCGTCCTTTATTTTCTTGGTGCAAATATCGATCTCTCTTTTAGAGTTATTCGTGCTGATAACGTGTTGTGTAACTAATAATAAAGAAGAGAACAAAGAACAAGAATAAAGAGGGAAGAATTGTATTATTCATTTCTCTATGGAGGCATGTATATATAGTTACAAGATGGAGTATTCCACAAGATACAATACATTAATTAAGGTAACTACTAACATTAAAAGATATGGACATCCATTCCATATTTATCCATAACAGTAAACATTTTTTTTGAACAGCTGATATTATTAAAACTAGCAAGGAGCTAGACAAAAAAAAGTTACATGGTTACAAGATAAGGATTTTTAAGCCAATCTATCCAATTGAAATTGAATCTACCCCTATGTTTACACCATTGAAAAGAACGAGCCACAATGTCATCAAAAAGAACCGCCTTGGAAGGAGTGGTTGATCCAAATAACAGCTTATTCCGAAAATTCCATATCGTCCACCAAGCAGTATAAATAACACCTTCAAGAACGTGCTTAAGATTAGAAGAAAGATTTAAAGTCGCTATCCAAACCTTCCATTCCTCAAAAGAAGTGACCTGAGGAGGTCTAACATCCCACCAAGAGGCGATATTACTGAGAATATCTCTCGCCATAGAATAAGCGAAAAAAATATGGCTAGAAGTTTCGGTATGGTTCTCACAAATGGGGCATAGAATAGAATGAATATCTAGCCCTCTTCTAGAAAGATTAAACCGAGTGGGCAAATAATCTAATTTGATTTTCCAGGCAAGAATGTTAACTTTGATTGGGACAATCTTTCTCCAACAGAATTTGGAGGAAACATCAGGGAGCAGATGATCGTCGACAAATTTACGAATTGAAGCAACCGAAAAATCACCTGATCCCGTTAAGGACCAAACCCACTTATCTTTCATGGCGGGAAGCTGGAAACCTACTAGGGAATTCGACATATCATTGAATTGCTCGAGCTCAACACCACCTCTAGGGATACGACGCAAAGAGAAACCCAAGTTATCATGAGCCAATTTGGAAGCAACATTAATGTTCTTACAAGTTTCCATTGCATATATTCGAGGATAAAGAGATTTAAAGGCAGTGTCACCCCTCCAAGTATCTTCCCAAAAAGAGGTGTCAAAACCATTACCAATCTTTTTTTTAGAAGGCAAAGTAAGTCAATACCTTGAGTCTTGAGATTAGCTACTTCACGAATAATATCCAACCATATAGAAGGGAAAGAAGACTTAACTGATTTACCAAGAAGGCTGTCATTACCATGCATAGCTTTAATGAAGCTAACCCACAAAGAGGTAGTATCAGATTTAAATCTCCAAACCCATTTGAACATGAAAGCACGATTCATGGCGTAAAAACTCGAAACGCCTAAACCTCCTTTATCTCTAGAAGCCAACACCTTGTTCCAGCTAACCCATGACATTTTCTTTTCATTTGCTTCCATCCCATTAAAAAAACGGCTTCGGATTGATTCCATCCTTTTGAGAACTTGGGAAGGCACTTTAAACAAAGACATATAGAATATGGGAGTGGATCCTAAAACCGATTTGAGGAGAGTAAAACGACCACCTATGGAAAGAGTTTTCATCTTCCATTTAGATAATCGCGCCTGTAACTTATTAACAATTTCGTCCCATGAGATAATACGTGACATCAGGCCTCCAATTTTAGAACCAAGGTAAGAAAATGGAGGCTTAAGTTGCAAACAACCAATTGAACGAGCAGCTTGAGTCACAATATCGTCATCGACAGCAACCCCCATTAATTTACTTTTATGCATATTGATGCGAAGGCCAGACGCATAAAAGAAACATTTCAACACATTAATAATGGTCGAAATATTGGAGTCTGACCATTGCCCCATAAATACCACATCATCAGCGTAGAATAAGTGTGATAAGTGAAATGATGAGCCAATAGAAACGCCTTTAAACATACCTGAATTAACGACATTCTGAAATGAAAGGTGAAGACTTTCCATGATCAAAATAAAGAGAAAAGGGGAGAGGGGGTCTCCTTGTTTGAGGCCTTTGTGAAAATGAAATTCTTTTGTAGGGCTTCCATTGACGAGAATAGAACCCCTAGACGATCTTAAACAGCTTTGAATCCAACCGCACCATCGATTACCAAATCCAAAGTTTTTCAATACGTCATCCAGGTAGTCCCATCGAACTGAGTCAAAAGCCTTCTCAAAATCCACTTTGAAAATCATTGTTTGCTTTTTCTTAGCTTTGCACCATTGAATCAGATCATTTAGAATGAACGGACCATCTAAAATTTGTCTATCCGCAACAAAAGCCGATTGCACATCACTAACAATATCACCCAAGACAACTACTAAACGGTTCGCCAGAATTTTAGCAATTATCTTATATAAACTCCCAATCAAACTTATAGGACGATAATCTTTAACCATATTAGCATTTTGAGATTTTGGGATCAAAGCGATGAAGGAGGAGTTTCCTCCTTTAGGGAATGTACCATGTTGGAAAAAATGGGAGACAGCTTCCATAACGTCGTTTTCTAAGAAACTCCAATATCGACGGTTAAAATCCAAACGTGAATCCATCCGGTCCGGGAGATTTATCTAAGCCACAATCCCAGACAGCCCTTTTTAACTCGTCTTTAGTGACGTTTTTCTCCAATTCGTCTTTAGAATCCAAGGATAATTGGTTAGGGAAACACATATCAAGAGAAAGCCGAACTGAAGAAGGACGATCAAATCTATTTTGAAAATGAGACATAAATTCATGCTTCACCAAAGAAGGGGAATCGATCCAGACACCATCTACTAAAATACCTCTAATAGCAAGGTTATTCCTTTTTTTATTAAGAATACCATGGAAGTATTTTGAGTTTTCGTCATCTTCAATGGACCATTTTATTTTTGCTTTTTGAGCCACCTCCAAAGACTTCAATTTTTCCAAATCTTGAAGAGAGTTTATCGCATTCGTTCTTTTATTTAAAAGATCTGAATTCGTGTTTCCCATATCTAAGATCTTATCGATTTCAATAAGGGTGCTTTTTAATTTAGTAGTCTCATTTCTCAAGCCTTCCTTTTTAGTATTTATCCACATACGCAGCTTCTTCTTTAAATTCTGTATCTTTTTCGTGAAACGAGACATGGGATTAGGATCGTCAGGATAATACTCATTCCAAACATTTTCCACAAAGTTGTCAAAACCTTCTATCTCGAACCAATAGTGGAAAAAACGAAAAGGGGTGGGGCCATAATCGAAGCATATCTCACGAAATAGAATTGGGCGATGATCTGACAAATAACGATCCAAGGTTATGGCTGAGATGTTTGGGCATGACTGCATCAGACCTTCCGAGATAAGAAAACGATCCAACTTGCTCATTTTTGAAGCTGATTTGTGAACCCAAGTGAAAGAGCAACCTCCCATAGGAACTTCAATCAAACCACTCGACGAAATAAAAGCATTGAAAATAGCAGCCCTATGCATGTTAAAAATAGAGCCAAAGCGTTCATCTTGAGTGCGAACCTCGTTAAAATCCCCCATGGTAAACATATATAATTATGTTGATATTTTATAACGTACTTTTTTTTTTCTTTCTAAATACATCAAAATTATGTTTTACCAACAATAAAGTGCATTAATTATATAGAGTTTAGTTCAAAATACATACAAACTATTTTATAACATAATTTGTTTTTCTAAATACAAACAAACTATGTTTTACCTACAATTAAGTGCATTAATTATATAGAGTTTGAACAAATCCTAGCCATCTATTTTTTATCAAAAGAAAAAAAAAACAAAAATCAAAAAAATCAAAAAAAAGAAAAAAAAAAGAAAAAAAAAAGAAGGTCAATTTACACATTTTATTTTTTAAATTAAAATATCTTATAAATGGTAAATCGTTAAGTGACAAAAAATACATCATCGCGGCGAAATTTTTTTAATCATTCAGTAAACGGGCACTTTAATATATATTCGACACACTTTTTTTTTAGTTTTGTTTTAGTCTTATAATTTGCGACTAGAAAAAGCACATGTGATTTGTATGTTAGGAAGCGAGTGTGATTTCACAAATCACATGTGATTTCATTAAGTCATTAAATCATATGTGATTTTAAAATTAAAATCACATGTGATTTTTCCAGACGTAAATTCAACGCTCTCAAGAAAAGTTGAAAACAAAATCGACGAAATTATATAGAAGTGCCCTCTATAAAAATATGATTTAATTCTGGTCGTGATGGTATGATTCTTTTCGCGTAACGAGTAATGGTTATGTAAGATATTTAGTTTTTTAAAAAGATGATGAAAGTAGTTTTTTTTGTTTTGATAATAATAATAATAATAATAATAATAATAATAATAATAATAATAATAATAATAATAATAATAATAATATAAACGTTTTCTAGAAATAACTCTTAAACTCCTATTGACACGTGGCATATACATTTGTTTTGATTTGAAAAAGTCCTTTAAATCCCCCTTTTCCAAACTTTTGAATTTCACACGTTAGTTTAATTGTTGACCAGAAAAATTTCTTTTTTCACACGTTAGTTTTAATCTCTATCTCATGGCATTGATGTTAGCTGGATCAACTTTAATGACTTCACTGTTTATAACATATCCGAGGAATTGAACTTTTTGGAGCCAGAATTCGCATATAACTTCTTTTCGGTTTATTACTCGAACCATGAACACCCCTAGTGTTGGGCTTCAGTTTTTTTAGACTGTTTTGGGCTTCCAACTTTTAGTACCGCTAGCATTTTAAATCCGATTTTAACTGCTAATTGGGTATTTTGTGGAAATTATTGGTATAACTAATTTAAATTATTTCTGATCATTTTTAATAAGTAATTGTAATTTGTATTTTTTATATAAGTAATGAAATATTATTTAAAGGGGTGATTTAATGAATGAAAATATTAGTTAAGGGGTTTAATTTGTAATTTTTGNTTTTTTTTTTTTTTTTTTTTTAAGTTGTTCCCAAAAAGGGGTTTTGAGGCGGGGTTATGATAAGGCGTATTTTTTTTGTGTTAATGTTGAAATGATAAAGCTGATATAGGTGGAATTTTGGTAACTCAAGTTACCATACCTAAGACTCTATCTATCAAAAAGATACAATGACTAAACTAGATACTTTTTGAAAATAGAATGACCTTCCAATAACCCGATATGATAATGGTTAGGCTGCGCTTACTTTGTGTGGGAATCCCAATGTAGTGGACTCTTTTAGATTTAGGTGCAGTTTGGTTTAAGGCTTTTGACTTTGGGGAATACTTTCAACGAAAAATAAATTGTTTGGTTAAAGATTTGGAAATCAAACTATGATACTATGCCCATAGAACCATACCTCATCAAGATGGAGGTTTTTGTCGGCCATTCATGTGGGGGCCCATTATGTCTTTTTATTTCTACCACACATTTTTAATAGTAACACATTGTTTCAAGCCACATTTGTTTTAATAATATATCTAAGTGTCCCCTTTTTATTTATAATAATATTAAATAAAAACTAATTCCTAATTACATTTTACAAAACAAACAACATTAATACTATTATTCAATTTTTATTTCTTTTAATCCATATAAAATCCGATACCTATTGTGATTCCTAGCCACAAACCAAACGGCCCCTTAATGAAAATAATTGCATATGACTCATGTTTTCACATGTTTATATTTAGGGGGAAAAAAGTTTGTCAAAATTTAAATCAATCAATACAGGGATTCCTAAAGCCCAATAAAACCAGCTTTTCACAAAAAAGATGTAAATGGGCCACTCAACCGGATCAGTTGGGTTTCGAAAGCCCAATAAAGAAAGCTAGTGAAAGTAATACTTGAATTTAAAGTAATAAAATTAAAAAAGCAAAACCAAAAAATATTCTGGCGACTCCGCTGAGGATCGAACCAAGAATCTCTGGTTTCGTAGACCAGCGCCTTATCCATTGGGCCATGGAGTCACTTTTGTTAAACTTTACCAGCTAGAGAACCTATTGTTACAAGAAACCAAAAGTGATTAATAAAATCGTCTCTTAACTTCATTATGTGCATACGATCACAAAAAGTAAATAAAACAAACGTTATATGAAATGAGAGTATCACTAGTAAGGGTCAAACTTGAGTCAAAGTTCTTAAATGAAAATTTGCAACTCAGAGAGTGAAAGCATATTCATACAATTATTTCAATATATATATATATATATATATATATATATATATATATATACATATATATATATACATATATATATACATATATATATATATATATATATATACATATATATATATATATACATATATATATATATATATATATATATATATATATATATATATATATATATATATATATATATATATATATATATATATATATATATATATATATTTTTTGAGAATGTGACAGATCATAAGGTCTGCTATCGAAGCGAATCATATCAACACACTAGTCAAAGTATTAAACCAATGTGGTGTTTGTGACTTGCTCATACTTTTTGCTTTAGTAGAGTACTTGGTATATATCTTTGGTTGTGCATGCAAACAGCCCACGTTGATCGATTGATGTTGATTTTGTGCATCTTTTCATGAACATAGAACTGTAAATACTTATCGTCTCCAAAAATGATACCCCAAAATATAAACCGACAAATATGAAAGTTGTATTCATTGATTATGGAATACGTAAAGAGCATACTGTTTTTCCATCATAACAACTACTTGGGCAATGTAAATAGAGTAAAAGTGGAAGGAAAATATACTTTGAAGTCAGGTCTTTCCTAACCCCATTCCTCTGTGTTGAATTGTTAGTATTCTGCTTGCTACATGTCTTCCAACTAAACAGAAATAAAATGTTGTAGAGCATTATAGAGAGCAATTAAATCGAGATATTGAAAACACATGAAAATTCAATCAAACAACTAGATATATAGCATGGTTGATATAAGTCAGGAAGCTGCTTTCGAATTCCCCCAAAACAAGATCTCAGACCCCATATGGGTTTAAGGTCTTAGAGAAACACAAAAACAATTCAGTAAAGAAGCTGTCGTATAAAGATGTTAATTGTAGACATGAAGAATACACTCCAAACAAATTTTCTACATATTTTCTGAAACAAAATTTCAAAAACGTCACAAGAAAACCTTTTGATTTGATTAGTATAATCGACTCTCGTGCCTTGACTCAACCAACTTTTGAGTTATTAGAATTGTAAATGATATATTACCTGCACTTCAAAAGTTATACAATTAATCCCACACAACAGATAAAAGACTCAAACAAATAATGTTAAACATAACTTGATCAAACAATAATGCTAAACGTACATGACTTGAATGATTAAACCAATGACTCATCTCTTCAATACATATGATGTCTTGAGGTAGAAAGGGAACAACTACAGATCGTTTAAGGTTTATCTCCAGATAATTACACGTGAAAATATGAAAACAAATGCGAAGTACATATAGAAAACTCAATTGTGACGGTGATAGCTTTTAACTGTGACACCATCACGTCGTCTAGTTGAGTTTAGGGTTTTTTCCACCATCACTGCGTCACAAAAGGCGTCTTCACACATTGACCCGGCACATTAAATTTGCACTTTTTGGGCACTTCTGGTGATGGCACAAAAGTTGGTCACAAAGTTGAAACTTGGCTTTTCGCACGTTTCTCGCAAATCCATTCCATAAGACCTAAAAGCCAAAAAGAAATGATTTAAGGCAACAAATGATATAATGTGCATCAAATTAAGGGCTAAATGACCCCTAAAAGCCATACGATTTTGCACCTTATCAAATATCCAGACACTTGAGATTTCTTAGTCCTCAAGCAAATGTGCTTTTAACTTAGACAATAATACAATTTAGGGCGATTTAGCATTAGTATAAAAATTAACCATGACACAACTCGTTTGACAATACACTTTTGGCAGTTTCAAGCATGGATCTATAAGACTAACACCTCACATAATAAGTGTTTGGATACTCACATCTTTCGGGTGTATGTTGGGAAATTTTCAAAATATAGTATGTTGAAATCATTTTGGGATTGAGTCTTAGGAAGGAAATGAAGTGTTTTGTTGTGTTTTGTTGATGACCCACAAATAGGCAATTAGTGACAGTTTTTCTGTCACAAAACCGTTGCTAATGAACCATTACAATTGTAAATATGCACCTATTCGTAATGGTGGCGGTTAATACGCTTGAAATGGTGTCTGTGACTGAAGCATCGCGACTGTTAGAAAAAGTTTCAGTTAGCGACGCTTTTTCTGTCGCTAAGTCGTCGTTAAACCGTCGCTAATTGCAACTTTTGGTGAACCATTGTGACTATTTGAATGGTCACGAGCATGCCTATATATAGGGTCATTATTCCAACGTTTTTGATCATCCAAAACCAAAAATAAACACATACAAAACCTTTCTTTCAATATACCCGATTGCTATAAATAATAGTGCTATAGAACTATTATTTATAGTGTCTTGAAACCCCCGATAACTCGGTAGTTCATCCGGATTATCACCACCATCGTGTAGTGTTGATAATCGCTACATACGTTGCTTCATTGTATCTTGGGAGGCAATTCGTCGGTAACCCTAAACACGATTGTTCAAAAGAACGGTGGGGGCGAAATTGCTTTAAGGACAGAGAGTACTCGCCTTGAAGTAACAAGTAGTAGCATTAAACTTTATTAACAAAACCATTATTCTAGAACCCCGGAACCAACAATCTTAAAGCAATTTTTCGTGTTGAATAATGGTGTTTGAGAGATATTGTCATGTTGACGGAAAGAAGATTCAAATAATGGAACATGCCCCAACAAAACATACAAGTTGTTGTGATTATGGTTATAAGGCCACTTTGATGGAAGCATACTCAAATCGTGGAACAAACTTCGATACGATCATACAAGTACGCAATTCTTTTTAAGCTTTATATTGAATTATGAGATGCATGTAAGTATGAATTGCATGAAATATATGATAACATGTGGCATAATATCATGTGGAACTGATATGTGTTAGATTGATAATCTTGTTGGAATTAGCAGTGAGGCCTCGTTGATTATTGTCAGTGAAATGGTTTTCGTATTTTATATGAAATTATGTTGACATGATATATTTCATATGAAAGACCAAAGTTGTGTTTATATATGATTAACACATGATGTAACACTGTTTAACTTTGTGCCAAATTTGCATGACTTTGTTCAAGTGAAATTTGATAACTCTTGAATTGATAAATTAAAACCATATTGGCTATGTTTGGCGACACGTAGCAGTAAGCAGTAGCAATAAGCAGTAAGCTGTAGCAGTAAGCAGTAGCAGTAAGCATTAGTTGCTTGTTTAAAAACGTGTTTGGTAACGTAGCTGTAGTTGTAATTATAAAATGTAAAATTACGTAAAAGGACATATACTTATGAATGAATGTTATTTTTTAAGGGTAAATTGGTAATATTAAAAGTAAACGCTAGCGGTATATTGGAAAGCTTCTTTAAGAAGCATTAAGATTGCAAGCTTTTGAGGTGTTGTTAAACGCTAGCAGCAGTGTTGCCAAACAAGCGTTAAGACTGGAACGCTTGTCGCTTGTCGCTTACCGCTCTTAAATGCTTCCAAAAAGGTATTGCCAAACATGACCATTAACATACTACATATATGTTATGGTGACATAATGATATGACTGCATGAAAGTTGATGATAATTAATTGGAATTCTGCATCTTGTCTTCATGGACAATAAATAGGACACATTAATTTATGTGTTTATGTTGGATGATCAAATAGCAATTCTTGAGTTTTGCTGGTAGATTCAAATTGTTGGTTTTTAATAACCGTTGTTGGCGGCTATTTTCCCGCAAATTACAAATGTTATTTTTAACTTATTGTTATTGAAGCAATAGGATTTGACATGCTTACAATGCATTTTTACTGTGAATCTTATTTACTTGGAATCTATATTTAATTGAACTCACCAATTAGTAGAATTAATATTTGGCGATGATGGATATCTTATTTGGTATCGAGTTTTTCATATTTCATGGATGTTGGAATGATATGAAACTGATAAGTTAAAAGTGGGAATGCATGAACATTGTCTTGAAATTAAAGTTGCCTTTTAGTTGTGCTGGTTCATTTACACGCATGAATGACATATGTTATTTTACTTGATGTATATACTTTAACGTGGTATTAATCTATGTTTGACATATATGCATGTTGAGGTTTCTTTTTCTAGAAAGTGATTTTCCTATCTAAACGTGAATGAATTGGCTACGGTTACTTTTGTTTAGTGTTCAACTCTTAGTAACTACCTGTTTTGCCATGGATGGTGCATTTTAAAACTTTAAAGTTGTATACAATTTGCTGTTGAATTGTATGTTTGGCAATGATATTGGGCCAGTTTATTAAATGTGGGTTCGTATCATAATTGCATCATCACTGAGACAATGTTCTTATTTTTAAAATCACATTTTGTGAAGATAGATGGTGAATTTAGTTCCTTACTAAATTGATATCTTGAAATGTATTAAATTGCACATTTACCTGATAGTTGGGGGTCATTTGTATGTGATAACAAATGTCTTTGCGATACTTTGATCAACATTTGTCTATGTTGAAAAGGTAGTCAAAAAGTGTTACATTAACATGAGCGACCAAGTCATTTTGTCTAATGGATACATAGTACTTGTATTTAGACGGTCTATTATTGGTCGGGTAGATATCATTTGTTTATATGTAAATGATATGTCGGCTGCTATATGCCGAGTACTTTCCTATTTGTGGAAAAGGTAAAACCATGGGTAATGGTTTAGAATACAACGGGGATCCTTTTGAGTATTATGATGATAAACTGATGCAATTTGGATAAAAGATCGAGAAGACTAAGAATCTACAAGCGATGGATTTATCACGCTTGGTGGAGGTAGTCTTGGGATCAAAAGTAAAAGTTGTACAAGGATAATGTCAAGTTGTTAATTATGTGTACATGTTAATTCCCAAAGTAGTGGAATTAGCCACATGAAACTCAATCA
>LBNU01021752.1:55192-72909 GCA_014162995.1 Artemisia annua
CTCACCCTTGCATCATATACGTTGGTACCCTAGCAAGGGGGAGTATTGATCAAGGGGGAGTAAATCTTACACTAACCTTTTTATTTTGTAGGATACTTCACTCTTGCATCATATACGTTGGTACCCTAGCAACGGGGAGTATTGATCAAGAGAAAGTATATCATACACTAACCTTTTTCTTTTTGTAGCATTCTTAACCTTGAATCATATACGTTGGTACCCTAGCAATGGGGAGTATTGATCAAGGGGGATCATGAGTGATTGCCTAATCTTACCTCATGACTTGCTATAAATTTTTTTTTTCTTTTGCGGAAACTAACCACTTCTTTGTAGGTTCAAAATCCACGTCCCTTAGCTTGGCACTCCATTTAGGGGAGTATTGTCCAAGGGGGAGCTCGTGCATCAATCCGCTTCACTTCTCATCTTTTTGTTTCGACAAAAAGGGGGAGAAAATTATATAAAATTGTTTATATTATTTGCTTATGTGCTAACTTGCATATGCATGTTACATCTTTTGCATCAAAACAAGTTTTTATAACAACTTTATAAGACTTAACACTAAAGCTTATCTTTTACTTACAAATAAAGTTTTAGTTTTGTCATCAACAAAAAGGGGGAGATTGTTAATACAAATATCGCCTAAAAACGTTATTTATATTTTAACGATCTTTGCTATGTTTTGTTAATAACAAAGTGCAAACTTTAGATTGTAATAAAACATCACTTTAGTTTTTAAGTCTTATATAACTAGACTTTACATTTCTATTTAATCATAAACAAGGTTTTATTTCTTATTAACCACTCTTACCCTAGTTAAACTTGAGCGCTTTCACTACGTAAAGATTCAAGGTGTAATATTCCATCTTTATTTATGCATAACACCCCCGGGGATTTCTGAATCGGGTTAGGTCGTGTATATCTTTCAAAACCTATGTCTATTTTGAAAATGGTGGGGGATTGTTGGGAAATTTTCAAAATATAGTATGTTGAAATCATTTTGGGATCGAGTCTTAGGAAGGAAATGAAGTGTTTTGTTGTGTTTTGTTGATGACCCACGAATAGGCAATTAGTGACAGTTTTTCTGTCACAAAACCGTTGCTAATGAACCATTACAATTGTAAATATGCACCTATTCGTAATGGTGGCGGTTAATATGTTGAAATGGTGTCTGTGACTGAACCAGACTGTTAGAAAAGGTTTCAGTTACCGACGATTTTTCTGTCGCTAAGTCGTCGCTAAACCGTCGCTAATTGCACCTTTTGGTGAACCATTGTGACTATTTGAATGGTCACGAGCATGCCTATATATAGGGTCATTATTCCAACGTTTTTGATCATCCAAAACCAAAAATAAACACATACAAAACCTTTCTTTCAATATACCCGATTGCTATAAATAATAGTGCTATAGAACTATTATTTATAGTGTCTTGAAACCCCCGATAACTCGGTAGTTCATCCGGATTATCACCACCATCGTGTAGTGTTGATAATCGCTACATACGTTGCTTCATTGTATCTTGGGAGGCAATTCGTCGGTAACCCTAAACACGATTGTTCAAAAGAACGGTGGGGGCGAAATTGCTTTAAGGACAGAGAGTACTCGCCTTGAAGTAACAAGTAGTAGCATTTAACTTTATTAACAAAACCATTATTCTAGAACCCCAGAACCAACAGTGTATACAAATGACATAACATATGGAAACGGAAAATTCACTCACTTATCATATCATAATGCATAGATTAACCATAGGCTTGATAAAGGATCAAACCTCCAGCACTTTAGCGTAACCACATAGAATCTACTATCAAAGAGGTCTTTACAAAAGATTGTAACATAAGGCTTCGGTAATTTAATAAGGGTTAGAGGATACAGGAATTTTTTACTGGTGGCAAGCTAATTATCTAAATAGTTACATTTAGTGTGTTGCTAAGTCAAAAATCTAAACATATAGAACTAACCATTGACTCCTTTCTTTTCTTTCCCGACTCTTTCTTGACATAAATAATAGCAAGATGGCAGTCCGTATATTTTTTTCTTACTTTTTTATACACACACTTTTACCCTGCCATCTTTGGTTTTGCTAGAACATAACATAACATAATACATAACTTGATCACTTGATAACTTGAACATAAACGAAAACATAATTGATAGATGACCCAAAATAGGAAGATTAGTACACATGGAGTACTAAACATTCATAACTTGGGGGTAATAGTTCTTTTTCTTCCTCATTTCTCCATAATAATAATACCACCAAGATTCTCAATCATCCCAAATTGTATATACAAAAATGACTTAGCAACATGTAATTAATTTAGACAACTAACTAGGGTTTAAACATATATAAACAATAGGTGTAGGCTAAGGCGATTTGAGTGTAACAAATTCTTTAGTGTGGTGTAAAGAAATGAAAAGATAGGCTTAGAGGGGTTTACTAGGGGTATCTTGCACTAAAAATGAATGCAACAAAAAGGGTAGGGCAGTTACATAACCGATGAAGTCAAGTAATTATAACAAACGCAGGCTAAAACCGGGGTTAAATCCTAATGCCTCTTATCACTTAGTAAAATCCAATCACACGAAAGTGATCCCACTAGCGATCTCGGGATGTATCAACTAAAGCAAGTTCTAGAATCTAATACACTACCGGTACACTCAAAAAAAAAAAAAAANAAAAAAAAAAAAGCATTAAAAATGAATGCTACATATGGAAGACTAATGTATCTCACTATTTTTTGGTGAAAATTTGAGTGGTTGGGCTTTTGTGCTAGCTTATAAATTCTATCCGTGAGACGCTTAAAACTAGTGTCACAAGTAAATGCCATGATTTTTTTTAAGTTGATGCTAAAATTACATAAAATAGATTACTTTTCAGAAAATTATACATTATTATGAAGACAAAATAAATGCAAATGCTAGAATAGTTTGAAAGGTTTCTTTGCCCTCCCTATACTTAAGATGAACATTATCCCTGATGTTCTAATAAGTACCCAAGAAAGCAAAAGATAAAATAGCAAAGACGACAAAAGAAACTAGTCTTCCCTGGTTTGCTCGGTATGATGGAAGAATGGTGACATGAGGTCAAATCTTCATCCAGAATCATCAAGAGATCATCCTCATCGAATATAAACCCTGTAATCTAAGAAAAGACACTATACCCGAACATAAAATCGACGGGAAATAACATATACAATCGCCTCGATTCGAAAATCATAAAACGAAAACCTAAACAAGACAAATAAAAATAGAATACTTGTAAGTATGAAATAAAATTTTGCAAGGAAATCTGAACTTTTAGAATTTCTGAAAATTTTTCAAAAATAACAAAAATGAAAAAAATATTTCTGCATACAAGTTGTCATCGTCAAGCATGCATGACAATTTATTTCCGAAAGGATATTCGAACGTGATAATTTGACACGAACAAACAAAAGCAAATAACAAAATATGCATTAGAATCGATTACAAATTATCACATGTTCGAATTATGGTTCTTAAAACTCCACCCTACACTTATTTCATGCAAAAGACCTTTATATGAAATTGAGATGAAGTCGAAAACAAAACAAAGCATGATTACTAGTAAATTCAAACATGCATTAACAAATAACCAAGATTAAACACACATGGACACGATAAAATTAAAATGCATAAAAGAAAAGGATAATTCTGCCTATCAATCGTCACTCCCTTGAATGATCAAATGCTCGGGACTCTTAAGGTAACAGTTCTACTAATAGCATGTGATGATCAAGTTTTCGTAGCTAAACTGCTTAAGTGATGGGCATTAGACAACGTCGTTATAGTAGTTGCGGATTGATTAAGTAGAGGATGTCGGAACTAAAGGAACAAGTTATCGGTATATAGTTTATGCTCTAGGCAATCTAGTATCGTAGAGGGACGGATGTTAATCAAGTATTGTAGACAATCTAATTAAAAGCCAATTAAGTAGATGGATGTATATTAATGGTTTCGTACTTAATCGTGGAATCACAAACATACCATCAAACAAAGAATAAATACTAATTAGATCTAGCCTAACATAGCAGTTAAAGAACAAATAAAAGACATAAATATATATGAAGAGAGAAAAAAAATAAAAAATAAAAATAAAATAAAAAAAAAAGAGCTAAACATTTCGTGAATGATTAAACCAATGACTAACCTCTTCATATGAAATTTTGACGTTAAGAGGTCGGAACAACTACAAATCCTCTAGGGTTTATCTCTCAATTATTCTACATGAAAATATTGTTACACCCCCAAAATTTGGTACAGCGGAAGACTATTCAAGTTTCGGGATGCTACGGGGATTGGTATCCAACACAAGTCATAAAAGAACGAGATAAAGTAAACATAAGTAAAACACAACCAAAAGGGGTTTTGAGTTTACATTCATCCCAAATTTATCCAAAGTAAGGCCCAAAAGTAATAAACGTAGGTCCACAAATACATATCAGAGTTTTAGAAAAATAGATCCTTAGACCGCATTGCCAAGCCAAGCCTCCAATCCAAGCATCCAAAATCATAGCTTAATTACCTGAGAAAACGTGCTAAAAGTCAGCTTTCGCTGGTGAGATCATAGGTTTAAATTCATAATCAATTCAAATGGACATATACGCAAAACACTTACTAGCTAGACTAGGCATCGCGGATAACCTCCGCACCAAAACCCTATAGGGGCACCCTACAGGCAACAAAGTCCCATAGGGCCTATTGGCGACCAATCTCGCAGATAACCTCCGCATCAAAACTCCTATAGGGGCATCCTGTAGGCAACAAAGTCCCATAGGGCCTATAGGTAACCAAATCTCACGGATAACCTCCGAATCAAAACTCCTATAGGGGCACCCTACAGGCATCAAAGTCCCATAGGGCCTATAGGCAACCAAATATCAAAGTCCTATAGGTGATCACACTATGGCAATTGCATCTACCCTTTGTCTAGTCCACACGCGGTTCTCCACTATGTGGCAGGGTTGAAGCAGTATCCTAGTTCCTTAGCATAGCAAGTTTTAGAAAAATAAAAGCGATAGTAGTCCACATAAAACAATTTGCACGTTTCTCACCCCAAGTATTGAAAACAAAGTTCAAGAGTAAAAGTGGGGCTATGACTCACCTCAAGTCCAGCATACATCATAAATATCGACAGATCCAATGAAAGTATCAACTATCTGGCAACGGCGACTACTGACTCGGCACTACCTAATAATATCAACTTGCTTTAGAACAAATCTCAAATCAAAATTTCCCAAATCCCGAACATATTCCATTTTGTTTTCCGAAAACCCTTTCTCGAATCCGTTTTAGTGTTTGGTATCCTGGTGTGTGTGTGTGTGTGTGTGTGTTGTGTCAACTCAACCAGACTCATGTAAACTCACGCTTCCAAAGAATTCAAATAAAACTACAACAATTCACGTGCCCAGTTCTTATAGTCTACTTAAGTCATCAAATTAAATTATCGAAGCTTATCGAACTAGTCACCCCAATAAACTTTACCATGCGTACATCTCACTTATTCCTCCAAAACTATATCACCACCTAAGGGGTCGTAGGATATGTTATCCATTATTAAATCTTTCCGACATACTTAACGATCTCCCATTAGGTTCGTTAATTATGTAAGCTAGATGTATTAACATCACATATCCGTGACTCGCAATAAAATACACAATGTTTAGTGTTAGGGAAATTCTTAGTTTTGTGTGAACTCGAAACTTATAATAACTCTCGTTAAAACAAGGTTTATAAAAGAACCAATTACGTTTTATTTGAAAGTATTACCTTTCTAAATAATAAAGCTTCCGTTAAATATAAATTCACGTTCATTCGTCAATTAATATTTAACGTCCACATTTTTATTATTCACNCACTACTTCGAGCTCTGGCACTAGTGAACCTAATAAGTACCGAAATATTAAAGTTTTATTAACGTGAATACATGGGGCATATTTCTAGTTACGTTGTTAATGGAAAAACCGTATTTATAATTGATGGCGCGTACATATAAAACCCCCGCGTTGAGGATTTTGATAACAAGCTATTGGCTCGGGAGTGAGAGTCGGGATATAACCTCGGAAATGATACGTTTGTTGTTTTATAAACGAGTTCATTATCAAAATTTAATAGAAAATGCCTTTAAAGTGAATGGCTGGCGAACTAAAAACTCGTGGTTGACCAATGTCTCTACCGTAAATTTCTCACGAATAAAGTATATAGTCTCGGGAGAGTTTAATTAATTTCACCATTGAGTCCTTACTCCAACCCCCGGTTAGAAACATATTTGTAAGACAGCGGACATTTTAAAAGTTTTCTGGATAATACACCCTAACCTCCCCTCATTCATTTATCATTTTCATCCTAAATATACTTCTTCTTCTTCCTCCTCCTTTGTCACACCCGCCGGCCACCTACACCAACGGCAACGCCGTCCGCACCACTCACAGCATTTTTATAAAATGAACCACCATCAATCCCTTCTTCTTTTGTTTTGGTGGCACGCGGCCCCCAAACGGCCCTAACACCACCGTTAGTTAACCACCCACCACCTTAACGCCTCTCTTCATCTTATAACTATCTACATACACACGCGCTCTAAATCGCACAAGAAAATCTCCGAACCACCACCTTCGAGACTAAACTTGATTGTTTCTTGTAGATCCGTTGGTTTTGAGGTCTAGGCAACGGCTGAGTAGCATCGGTTTGGCATCATGTACGCCTCGATGTGGTCATAAATCCGTGAAAAACATGGTGATCTTAAAGGGTTTTGATTTATTTTGTTGAAAACATTTGGGAAAATGATTTTTAATTAATGAAAACGTGATTAGAAGCTGGGTTTTGGTATCCCATGTGGTCGTGTCTTGTGTGTGACGAGTCATGAAACCATGAGCTAAGCTCACGGTATGGAGTTGCTTATTTGGTTGTGGTTTCGGCTTTATCACCATGGTACCGGGTTGGTGTAGCAGGGAAGGATTTTGAGGTCGTTTGGTTTTCTGCTCAGCTGGACGGGGCAAGATAGGCCGAGACCTCTATGCCCTCTCGGCAAGCCGGTCCTGTTGACACCGGCCTCTTAGGGTTTTGGCCCCCTCACAGTTAAACGTGATTGATATTATGGAAGTGTCGTGGGATAGTAAGCCGAGAAGAGCTTAGGATTTTGATGGTCCGTCGGTCAATTTCGTCGCTTATTGTAGACTTTGGCCGAGACTGAGTGGTATTGATGTTTTCTGATGTGGATAATATTAGGGTGACGGGGATAGGATTCAGACGCGACCGTAGAGCTTATTATTATCTGAATGTGACTTGGCAACAGTCGTGGTTACTCTTGACTTTCCTAGTCATAGGTGTTCCGACAAAGCCGTAACATGAGATTTTTGAAGAAAACTTTGGACTTAGATGATGTTAGATAGTCGAGAGTGAATGACTCGGACTCGTGAGCTCGAAATGAATATAATCAACTCGTAATAAATAAATTTGACCAAAAAAATTTATAAGTACTATATAATATAATAATATATATATATCATATATATGATATATACCTATATATATAATATATATATATATACTATATACACTATATATAATATATATAATACCCTACTCACTAGCTACTAGATGAAAATGTGTATATTATATGATATAATATTTATAAGTAATAACGTGATAATAAAAATGTGGTACGTTAAATATTAATGTACGAATGAAGCGTGAATTTACTATTTAAGGAAGCTTTTATTATTTAGAAAGGTAATTACCTTTCAAATACAAACGTACAATTGGTTCTTTTATAAACTTGCTTTTTTAAACGAGAGTTACTTTAAGTCCTTCGAGTTCACACAAAACTAAGAATTTCCCTTAACACTAAACATTGTGTATTTTATTGCGAGTCACGGATATGTTTATCCATTATTAAATCTTTCCGACATACTTAACGATCTCCCATTAGGTTCGTTAATTATGTAGCTAGATGGTATTAACATCACATAACCCCCCCCCCACCCAACCCCCCCCCCGTGACTCGAAATAAAATACACAATGTTTAGTGGCTTAGGCGACAATTCTTAGTTTTGGTGTGAACTTCGAAACTTATAATAACTCTCGTTAAACAAGGTTTATAAAAAGAACCAATTACGTTTTATTTGAAAGTAATTCCATTTCTAAATAAATAAAGCTTCCGTTAAATATAAATTCACGTTCATTCGTCAATTAATTTTAACGCCACATTTTTATTATTCACTTATTACTTATAATATATATGCATATATATACACATTTTCATCTATATATATATATATATATATATATATATATATATATATATATATATAATATATATATATATATATATATATATATATAGTATATATATATATATAAATATATATATATACTTATAAATTTTTGTTGTCAAATTTATTTAATTACGAGTTATTATTCATTTCGAAGCTTCACGAGTCCGAGTCATCACTCTCGGACCTTCTAACATCATCTAAAGTCCAAAGTTTTCAAAATCTCATGTTACGGCTTTGTCCGGAATCACCTATGACTAGAAAGTCAAGATAAACACGTTTGCACAAAAAAGCTCCATTCAATAATAATAAGCTCTACGGCTCGCGTCTAATCCTATCCCCGTCACCTAATATATTCCACATCAGAACAACATCAATACCACTAAGTCTCGGCCGAAGTCTACAATAACGACGGAAATGACCACGACCATCAAATCCTAACCTCTCGGCTACTACTCCCACGACACTCCATAATATCAATCACCGTTTAACGACCAAAATAACTTCAACAATCCCTTGCCGAGACCATAAGGGTCTCGGCCTATCCTTCCCCGTCCACTACAGAAAACCAAACGGACCTCAAAATCCTATTCCACTGCTACAACCAACCGGTACCATGGTGATAAAGCCGAAACACAACCAAATAACAACATCCATACCGTGAGCTTATGCTCATGGTTTCATGACTCGTCACACACAAGACACGACACGATGGGATACCAAACCCAGCTCTAATCACGTTTTCATTAATAAAAATCATTTTCCCAAATGTTTTCAACAAAAATAAATCAAAACCCTTTAAGATCATCCATGTTTTCACGGATTTATGACCACATCGAGGCGTACATGATGCCAAACCGATGCTACTCACCTTGCTAGACCTCAAAACCAACGGATCTACAAGAAACAATCAAGTTTAGTCTCGAAGGTGGTGGATTCGAGATGTTTTTGTGCGATTTAGAGCGCGTGTGGTATGTAGATAGGTAGAAGATGAAGAGAGGGTTAAGGTGGTGGCGGTGGTTAACTAACGTGGTGTTAGGGCTCGTTTTGGGGCGCGTGCACCATAACAAAAGAAGAAGGGGATGATGGTGGTTCATTTTATACTGGCTGTGAGTGGTGGCGGACGGCGGTGGTGCCGTGGTGTAGGTGGCCGGCGGCTGTGGACAAAGAGAGGGAGAGAAGAAAGAGATATGAGGTGTAGATGAAAATGATAAATGAAGAGGGGAGGTTAGGGTTATATATCCAGAAATTGTAAAATGGTCCCTGTCTTACAAATATTTTCTAAACGGGGGTTGGAGTAAGGACTCATGGTGAAATTTAATTAAACTCTCCCGAGACTTATATACTTTTATTCGTGAAAATTTACTAAACATTGTCAACACGATTTTTAGTCGCCACCATTCACTTTAAATGCATTTTCTATTAAATTTGATAATGAACTCGTTTATAAAAACAAAACGTAATCATTTCCGATTATATCCCGACTCTCACTTCCCGAGCCAATACTTGTTATCAAAAATCCTCAACGCGTGTTTATATGTACGCCATCAATTTATAAATAGGTTTTTCCATAAAACGTAACTAGAAATATGCCTCCATGTATTTCACGTAATAAAACTTTATATATTTCGTATTATTAGGTTCCTAGTGCCAGAGTCGAAGTAGTGCCTAACTAAACGCCATAGAAATGGTCTAACGACAAATATTCCACATAAATAATCAATGATATGCATCAGATTCAACATGATCAATCACTAATTCCTATAATTTCTTAAAACCGTTTCAATAAAATTAACGATTCATTTTAAATAATAAAACAACTTTCAAATCCGGTTTTCAAATTTACCAGTTGTCACATCCTCCCAGCCTCAGAAGAAACCCGTCCCGGGTTTCACTTAAAGTTACCCATCAAGATCAAATAGAGATAAAATGGATTCCCTGAATTTCATCCTCACATTCACCACGTGAGTGGAGGGCTATCACAAAATTTCCAACAAGCTCAAACACAACGATATGACTTGACTTAGATCGCCAGATTTTTCACGAATAAGATTTCAACAAGCTCCTCAAAGGAGTTTAACGTTCATTATCATGGAACAGAAAGTCTTCGGATCCGCAGTGGCAATCTCTGCCGAAAGCGTTTTTCCAGATTATTCTTCACGACTCTTGCGGACTTTGCCAAGTCCCGATGCAAGAACGAGTGTCACAAATTCAAATTCCAACGAGAATTCTCAAGCGAAACAAAATAGCAGAGATTAAATTTCTCACGTTTACACAACGTATTCCACCATCTCTAGGTGGTACCTTAATCATCTTCTTTCCCTACCTTTGNAAGTCTTCGGATCCGCAGTGGCAATCTCTGCCGAAAGCGTTTTTCCAGATTATTCTTCACGACTCTTGCGGACTTTGCCAAGTCCCGATGCAAGAACGAGTGTCACAAATTCAAATTCCAACGAGAATTCTCAAGCGAAACAAAATAGCAGAGATTAAATTTCTCACGTTTACACAACGTATTCCACCATCTCTAGGTGGTACCTTAATCATCTTCTTTCCCTACCTTTGGGATCTTAATATTCATTTCAACGGTCTCACGAATGAAAGTCAATATGGCGAACTTACTGTCTCCAATTCCGGTTCAGCGAGAGTTATGTCGACACATTCGACCATAACGAGTCCTGAACGGTATAATTTCGACGCCAGTTGTTTTCATCAACTTAGGCAAGTTTGGGGAGAGGCGGATGTCTCTCCCAGCCTCCTTTCCAAGTTACTGATGACAGCTCAAAGCTTTATTCTCGACGTACGAACAATTCTCTTACTCTGACCATCTGATTGGGGAGGGTTACGTAACACTCCTATTACCACTCGTCCCCATGGTCATCTGGTAGAGATTTCCAGAAACTCAGAATGTTAATCGCAGTCCACTATTGAGTAACCTATTTCGATGGAATAAGCCTTCCCCATCTTCGAGCAAAATNCCAAGTTACTGATGACAGCTCAAAGCTTTATTCTCGACGTACGAACAATTCTCTTACTCTGACCATCTGATTGGGGAGGGTTACGTAACACTCCTATTACCACTCGTCCCCATGGTCATCTGGTAGAGATTTCCAGAAACTCAGAATGTTAATCGCAGTCCACTATTGAGTAACCTATTTCGATGGAATAAGCCTTCCCCATCTTCGAGCAAAATCACCGAAACCTTAAACTACGAAACAACTTGATTTTAGCTTAATCTCGCAACTCATCAAACAAGAACTGTCATGAGATTAGACCGTGTATCAAGTTGTTGAGAAGAAGAATTTAACGTTTTTGATGATTTGGCTCAATTTAGGAATTGCTCAAAACAACCGAATAGGTACCTACAGCTAAAATTCAGTGTTCATCAGGCGGTTTTAATGTGCGTACTTCTTGCTCGACTAAGAGTGTCGGCAATAACGTCTTCTTTTTCCCAGATAATAGCAAATTTGCAGTCATATTCACCAGGTAGTTCTACCTAGCGAGTCTACCTTAACGGTCCGCTCCTTTCGATTTAAAACATATCGTAACCACATGGTTAGTGTATATCATACACTTCGCGCACCACAGGTGTTGTTTTCCCCGGATTCTGTATGCAATTACAACTGCATCCGGTGTTAACTCAGGAGTGGTGTAGCTATTCTCGCATGTCTCGAATTGACGAGAGGCGTGGGCTACTTTCTTCTTCACTCATACCAAACCATTTCACCAATCTTTTATACGATGTTTCACCATACGCAATAATACCTACGCTACCTTCCGATACGGCAAGGTTAGGTGTACTATACCGCACTTACATCCAAATTCACAATGCTTTTTCTTTGTTTTCTCCTTAGTTACCGTTTTCCTATCCCGGTAGGAATGGTACGAACAACTCAATTCTTAACAGACTACATTTCAACACAATCCAGGTAACACAAATCACATGACTACGAAGTCAAACGGTCAAATTTTCAAACTTCGTTCTCCAAGAAATTAGTCTATAGTTGTCCCTTCTCAAGCAGACTTAAAGGTTATCCCAGGCGTCCTTTGGGGTTTATCCCTACTCCTCGAGTAGTTTAGTCTACTATCATTGGGTACTATCATAACTCGACCACTTAAGGTTCACATACACTATGAAGGTGTATGAGGTGCTGGTTAACCGACAGGCCTAACCAGAGGTTTCATAAGTCACAACAGCGTAAACACAGCCTTCAAGATTTTCCCTCCCCGGGTCATTGCTGGTGATGGTAGTCAGATCACGGGTCGCTTCCTCAACTAGTCGTTCGAACTTTGAAACTGATCAAAGAGGTTCAGTTTTCTGTAAGGGCGTCAGTTCTTCACCGCGGTTTGCTAATTGCCATATTCTAAGTCCAAGTAGTTTGAGTCTTAACCAAGAGAGGTATAAACGCAATGGGTACAACCTTTTCATTAGTTCTTCCGTCTCAAAGCAAGTGTACATCCGTTCCCACTAACAATCGACTAGTCCCAATAGTAATCTCACTCGTCAATGTATAGGGTAGAATCTCGTAGAATGACATCGATTGCTACCCTCAATCGATCGGTCGATCTCGGTATCTTCTCTAGTATGAACCAAGTATAATTCGTAGTAGTGTTTGACATGTTCGCTACAAGCAACTATGCCTCTTATCCGTATACGAAGTCACAAACTTTCCAGTAGCTGTTCAACTCAAAGTTTCGTATAATCATCGGCGAAGATTTTTGGTAACGAAGTGGGGAGAGTAGCGTGGAACGCTATGCGAAGGAGTCGTTCCTCGAGAGTAGGTGGCGTACCGTATCTTCTTCGGATCGAACTACAATGTCGGTTAGGTCGAAATACATAGAATGGAAAAGAGAGATAGAATCAATTCAAAACGCGAGATTTCAGGCATAGGATGAGAAACTTAATTCTCGGTAGAGGTTTAAGCAACCATCCCAGCATAACATGATTCCTACCTGAATTATACATAGGTGGCCAGTCTTTGTATAATTAAGGTCCAATGATGTCATGCTAAGTTTAGTTACCAGAGAATAGATAGTAAACATTTTGTGGGTTTATGGAAGGATATGACGATAGTGACGCACATAGCCGATTCGTGACGCATAGTTCAGAAGGTGACGTCGAGTAATTCGTTGGATGACGACTAAAACGAAAATGCAGCGCGTAAGTCTCATCACACGGGCAGTCATTCCTTGACGTCTCATTTTACTCTTGGTATATTCTTACTTCTCAATTCTCCTTGGTTATCCTCCATTTCCTCGGCTTCGCAACTTCCACTCTTCCTCAATTCTCAACACGCTTTCATGTAGTGCTCCTTCTTTCTTCATATAACACATGCGACACTAGTCTTACAATCCGACCCGTAGGTTGTCGAAACCAATGCATGGGTCTTAGATCTACGGTTCCTGCTAAGTGTCCAAACTACAACTCTTACGACACGTCTCAGCACACCAACCAGAGTGATGAAGCTTACAATTGTCACACTTAGGTTAATTCTCAGTGCGTCTCCAATTTCCTCCAGCTTTTGACAACATAAGCCTCCACGACCTCTTATCGTCTTTCTATTTTTCTCTTACCTTAGCGTAATCTTCTCATTTCCTCTTGTTTTTCGCTTTCTCAGCGTCATCATAACCAAACCTTACTCCTTACCATATCAGGGCACACTAGAATAACTCAAAAGAGCGGTGAGTATAGGTCTGTAGGNTAATTCTCAGTGCGTCTCCAATTTCCTCCAGCTTTTGACAACATAAGCCTCCACGACCTCTTATCGTCTTTCTATTTTTCTCTTACCTTAGCGTAATCTTCTCATTTCCTCTTGTTTTTCGCTTTCTCAGCGTCATCATAACCAAACCTTACTCCTTACCATATCAGGGCACACTAGAATAACTCAAAAGAGCGGTGAGTATAGGTCTGTAGGTCAGTATCTCTCATCTCGTGGGTCCAGAACTCGACTTCTCGTTCCTTGAGTAGTATTCCCACTACCTTTTATTTTCGACCACTTCCTTGGTCGTATTTCATCCCATTAGATATTCAAAGCACTACGAAACGTAGCTGGTCACGAGGTAATCACGTCATCCTCGTTAGACAGCCAATCCATCAATATGGTGCTCTATCTTGAGCGGTTCAGCATGAGCCATCTCAAGTCACCATAGTGACAGCTCCCGGAAACAACGACCTGATTCGGCATGTCATTGCCGTTCGCCTCACAATTCCATACTTTAATTTCCCATTATGGTTCACTTTCGGTCCTCATCGTTCAGAACCTGGTGTACTATCATTTAACCTGGTGTACTATCATTTTGAAATATAAAGTACATGGTTTAGGTAATAATATATGAAATTAGGCTAGAAAACCAAGTTTGGTTCAAGTCCGATCTGGGTCGAACCAGTTTTAAACCACAACCAACACGGTACTATATTGTTTGGTTCTCGGTAAAAATGTTTCAACTTTTCTGTTCTTGTCCAGTCTAATCCACTTCGTATATGCCAAGTTCAATAAGCAATAAACTTTGCAGCCACTCTATAGTAAAAAAAACACCACATAAAATAGCTTTAAAGATCACACAATGAGACTGCTATGAAAATGGTAAAAATCGATAGTTTATTGTGCTTCATTGTCGTTAACTATATCTGACTTTTGGGGTCAAAAAGGACTAATTGCCCGTTTCGTTTAAGAGGAATGAGACTGCTAGTCACATTCATTCACCAACGAAATGAGTTCATAAATATACAACATAAAGTTACAAGATATTCAAATAATTATCATATACGCAGTTCAACAAGTAAATCATCAGTTCCAGCTTCTATGCAATCGTTTCTTTTTGATGTTCATTATCTCGATAATTTAAAAGGTTCAAACTTAAAATAGCATCAGATAATAAAGATATTCTTTAAGCTGTATTTAGGCGTGAGTTACTATAGATTATGCACAGTTTTGTAAAAAGATTTGATGTTCATCTTGTAACTGATAGTATTATTTTTTCACATGTATAACGTCTTGAGCGCAAGGTGTTTAACAAGGATACGTGATCCAAAGTTGATGGGTTTGCAACCCTCTTACTCAACAAGTTGTTTAGTAGGTTAACTCATCCTTTTTTACCGACGTGGGTAGTAATTAGTGCATGCACGCCATGTAGGCTAAAGGTATCGTGACCAACACATTGAGATATAAACAGTATTTAGATAACAATGTAAGAAAGTTTTTCGCGGAGTTAGCTCAGAAACCGCCGAATGTTTTATTAATACTTGCAAGTTTTTTTTGAAGACAATATTATCTATATAAGACATAAAAAAAGAAAATTACATGCGTCTTTATTTGGGGGCACTATTCTAAAGTGTTCGAATGTCCATGCCGGGCCGTAGCTATTTAGAGAAGCCCACGCCTTAAGGTTGCCGAACGTTTCCACCATGTTGTTCTAGCTTCCTGGCCATCTTTATCGCGCTAGCCCTGTACGCTCATTTCCAGTGCTTCAACGACCCCGTAAGGTCCTTCCCATTTTGGTCCTAGCTTTCCAGTGTCTTCTGCACGGCTTGAGTCGTTTTCGCGGTAGACGAAGTCACCTGGCCTAAATGAGGTACTGCGCACTTTTGCATCATAGTACCCTTTCATTCTGGACTTGGCTTTCTCTTCGCGTATTGCTGCGCGTTCACGTCTCTCTTCCAATAGATCTAAGTCTATTCGCCGTTCGTCGTCATTGGTAGCAGTATTAACTTCCGCTGTACGGATAGTTGGCATTCGAATTTCAGCAGGTATGACAGCTTCTGTTCCGTAGACCAAGGAGAAGGGAGTGTCTCCGTTGCTGACCTTGATGGTTGTTCGGTGCGCCCAGAGAACATGTGATAGCTCCTCCACCCATCTTCCTTTGTGTCTGTCTAGACGCGCTTTGATTCCTTCGCCCAGGCTCCTGTTTGCGCGTTCAACTAGACCATTTGTTTGTGAGTGGGTTACCGACGCGAAGTGTTGCGTGATGTTCAGCTGTTCGCACCAATCTTTGAACGGATTATCACGGAATTGTTTTCCGTTAACTGATATGATTTCACCAGGTAGTCCGAAGCGACATACTATGTTATCCCATACAAATCGCTTAATTTGGTTGCCCGTGATTCGCTTCGATCCACTTTGTAAAGTAGTCGATTGCAACGATGAGGTATTTCAATCCTCCTGCGGCAACAGGGAAGGGTCCGGCAATGTCTATACCCCATTTATAGAAAGGCCATGGCCCCGTTATCGGTGTAAGTTCATGTTGTGATCGTCGTGGGATTGGTCTGTGAACTTGGCTATCGCTACATTTGCGTATCAAGTCTCGTGCATCTCGGTGCATTGTGGGCCAGTAGTATCCTGGCCTTAGTGCTCGTGCCACAACAGATCGTGGTCCTGAGTGCATGCTGCATGAACCAGCGTGGATCTCTCGGAGTACGTAATCCGCTTGGAGGGGTCCTACACACCTGAGCCGTGGTTGCAAGAATGAGCGTCTATATAAGACACTGATGAGACGAAAAATGTTACGTTTTTAGGGGTCAGTTTGAGTCCTAATTCGTATATTATTTGATCGGATTTCACCCAAAGTCGTTTCTTTTCTCATTTTAGGTACTTTTGAGGAGAAAATCACAAAAGAAGCATTTTCGGGCGTTTTCGGAGTGAAAAAGTGCGGAAAACAACAAAATCTCAAAAGACCCTAAAGTGCACAGAAGGTGACGGCGTCACAATCTTCATCGTGACGACGTCAGGAACAAATGAAGTGAAGAATTGGAAGTTACTCATGACGGGCCAGAGAGTTGTTAGCCTATTTTGGTGACGACGTCAAGGAGGCCATCACTAAACCCTAATCGTCGGCGTGACGGCGTCACACCTTGGGCTGACGCCGTCAGCCCGTATTATCTATATATATAGAATGATTTTTATTGTTTTAAAAGAGGAACTGGGTGGAGAACTTAAGGGTTAAACCCTAGCTCGTGTATCACAGACCTTAGAGGGTACTTTTACCCCTCTAACTTGCATGTTTAATCTAAGATAAGTCTTCATTCAATCCATACAATATGTCTATGTGTTGTATGATTTATGTTTGTGCTTTTCTTTCCTTTAACATGCTAGGCTAAATTCACTTGTGTTTGCTTAGATCTAATGAAACCTAACTATTGATTATCATGTGATGTGTATGTTGTGATTGTGATTTGGATGAATGTTTCATCTACGTTAGACTTAAGAAAACTGGCTAACCTCCTATACTACGGTAACAAGCTTGAACGTCTAGGAAACGTGAATCGTATGCGTTAATCGATTTTAAGGTAGTATTTCATGCGTAGGTTGCTTATCAGGTGAGGCTTCATGATAAGGATACTTGACGTATTCGTCATATAGTGAGGTAGGAGCTTATAGAGTTAGGAGAATTGAACGCCCATCTCCTCTACCTATTAGGATTTCTCTCTTT
>LBNU01021753.1:14996-29594 GCA_014162995.1 Artemisia annua
ACGCCGTCACCAGACTAGGCCAAAAACTCTCTGGCCCGTCATGAGTAACTTTCAATTTCTTCACTTCATTTGTTCCTGACGTCGTCACGTTGAAGCTTGTGACGCCGTCACCTTCTGTGCACTTTAGGGTCTTTTAAGATTTTGTTGTTTTCCGCACTTTTTCACTCCGAAAACGCCCGAAAATGCTTCTTTTGTGATTTTCTCCTCAAAAGTACCTAAAATGAGAAAAGAAACGACTTTGGGTGAAATCCGATCCAATAATATACGAATTAGGACTCAAACAGACCCCTAAAAACATAACATTTTTCGTCTCATTAGTCTCTCACTCGTAAAGAACTGGAAACACTGTTTGCTCCACTGTTTGATGATACCTTTGCTCCGCGTGCTTCAGATGCGTCCACCAATTCCGCTGCTCCTCTCGTTGACCGAGCTACACCTGATACATCTTCACCTACAACCACAACTGTAGGAAATGATGCACCACCAATGGAATCACCAACTACAGCAGAACAAACCGTTTCCACTAACGACAAAGCAGCTGAAGATCTGACTCAACCACAAGTACTCACTCCTGCTGAGTATGATCCAAATGCGTTCTTTAATCCCTTCGCACCAGTCCCGACTTATGAAGAGATTGCTGAATCATCTACACGCAATTTGGAACCTACCAACATGCAAACTTTTTATCAACACCACCCTGCAACTCATAAATGGACAAAGGATCACCCTTTAGTCAATATCATTGGTCATCCAACTGCACCAGTCATGACTCAACGTAAACTATACACCGATGCTGAAAATTGCATTTATGCACTTACCGTGTCTAATGCTGAACCCAAAAACATCAAAGAAGCCTTAACCTACGATAATTGGATTGAATCCATGCAAGAAGAGATCGAACAATTCAAAAGGCTAGAAGTTTGGGAGTAAGTTGAAAGACCAGACGGCGTTTATGTCATCGGGCTGAAGTGGATATGGAAGAATAAGTTAGATGCTGAAGGAACAGTGATTCGTAACAAATCCCGCCTGGTTGCAAAAGGATACTTTCAGGAAGAAGGAATTGACTTTGAGGAATCGTTTGCTCCAGTGGCTCGAATTGAGGCTGTCCGAATGTTTTTGGCTTATGCGGCACACAAAAATATGGTCGTCTATCAGATGGATGTCAAAACGGCTTTTCTGAACGGCAAACTTCGTGAGGTGGTCTACGTGAGTCAACCGGAAGGTTTCGTCGACCCTGACCATCCAAACCATGTGTACCGACTTAAGAAAGCACTTTATGGCCTCAAACAAGCACCAAGGGCATGGTACGATGAACTGTCCACATTTCTTTTGGCACATAACTTTTCTAAAGGAACGGTTGATCCTACATTGTTTATTCAAAAACACGGGGAGGACGTTTTAATGGTTCAAATTTACGTAGATGACATTATTTTTGCTTCAACGCATAAGAAATATTCAAATGCTTTCGCAAAATTAATGAAAACAAATTTTGAAATGTCCATGATAGGTGAACTTTCGTTCTTTTTAGGACTACAAGTTCATCAATCACCCCGTGGTATTTTTATAAACCAATCCAAATATGCTCTTGAAATTATAAAGAAACATGGAATGACTAGCTGTGATACTTATTCAACACCCATGTCTTATTCTACTAAGCTGGATGCTGACCCAAATGGGAAACCTGTAGACCCTACAAAATACCGTAGTATTATTGGGTCTCTCATGTATCTCACATCCAGCAGACCAGACATTGTGTTTGCCGTGTATATGTGCTCTCGCTATCAGTCAAAACCAACTGAGCGACACCTCTCTGAGGCAAAAAGAATCCTTCGATACATAAAGGGAACCATTAACTTGGGGATCTGGTATCCGAAAGATTCTGGTTTTGAACTAATTGCCTTTTCAGATGCTGATCATGCAGGGTGCCTAGACACACGAAAAAGTACATCTGGCGGTCTTCAGTTTCTCGGTGATAAGCTTGTTTCATGGCAGTCTAAGAAGCAGGATTGCACGTCACTTTCATCTACGGAGGCTGAGTATGTAGCCATGTCTGTGTGCTGTGCTCAAGTCATTTGGATGAGATCACAGCTGCAAGACTATGGCTACACATTCAACAAGATCCCGATCTATTGTGATTCCAAAAGTGCAATTGCCATCTCATGTAACACCGTCCTTCACTCCAAATCCAAGCATATCGCTTTACGGTATCATTTTATTAAAGAACATGTTGAACAGGGTACGGTGGAATTATATTTTGTGGGTACCGAATACCAGTTGGCGGACTTGTTCACAAAAGCCCTTGCAAGGTTTGCTGAACTGGTTCACCAAATTGGTATGCGATGTTTGACTCCCGAAGATTTAAATTTTTTTCTTACAAACAACTAACGGAGTCAACATCAAAATTATCTTTGTAAATATTATTTCAAAAACAAAATACAAAAACATAAAACTAGAAAAACACAAAAAGATTTTCCATTTACTATCATTTCCATTAAAAAAATAATAAATAAATAAAAAAACACTTCTCTTCACGACTTCAAGATATGTTTTCTCAAAACGTTTTCAACATTTATCGTAAGCATATCTTGAGGGGGAGAAATTTTTTCCATATTATCATCAAGTTTTCCCTTCATCTTCATTTTTATCATCTAAAACTTTTCCCGACGAACCATTGAGCCAAAAGTTGTTTAAAATTTTAAAAGTAATCTCAACGGCTCATGGTAAGTAATGTTTCATGTTCGCAAAAGTTCTATTAAACACAAGGGTCATTCTTGTAACTACTTGAAAGATAAATCACATGGACTGTTTGTGTCATTTTCAAAACCAATGAAAACATATAAAAGCCTCATAACAAACGGATTTCTCTATCACTTCAATCCATTACATACTCGCTGCCAAATTTTTTCGAACCAATCTTTAATTTGTCTTGTGAAGATCTTCAAACTCTTGTAAGTATAATCTATTGCATTACATGTTTCTAATCCATACAATGATTCTTACATGGAAATCTTGACAGAAAAATCAATTAGGGCTCGTATAAATTGGGTGTTTTCATTGTGTGGATTTTTGGTTCAATTAATGTTCATAAGCCGTGTGGGTAGGTCCTAATGAGATGTGTAATAGCTTTAGTTAGGATTTTAATCCATTGGTTTTGCGTATATGAGGTGATTTTGGCTTATATGTCTCGTGCTTTTAACTGCTACTCGTGGCTAATTGTTTGTGTGTTATGAGTGTGCTTACTTGATTAATTTGGCTCTACTTAAATGTGTTAATACTCTATTGTAGCAAAATAGTTCTAACGAATTAGTGCAAACAAGTTCTTTTGCGAGTATGAACTTAAGTATCTTGCGAGTATGAGTCAAAATGTTTGCGAGTATGGACATCATTTTTTGCGAGTATGAATGAAAAGTTTGCGAGTATGAAAAATTTTTGCAAGTATGGTCAGTTGAGTTTTGCGAGTATGAATTAATAATTGTGCGAGTATGGTCTTCTTTCTTTTGCGAGTAAGAAATTTTTCTTTGCGAGTATGGAATTAAGTACTTTGCGAGTATGATCTAAATGTTTGCGAGTATGAGCTTTACAGCTCTGCGAGTATGGTCTTTATTTTTTTGCGAGTTTGAGTTAGTAATATTTGCGAGTTTGGTGAACACTTGTTTGCGAGTATGGATACATGATTTGCGAGTTTGGATGATAGGTGGCTTATATGGTCTGATTGTGTGAATACTTGTACAGTATGCTTTCAGTTGAAGTCTATACATGCTTGCTATAAATGTTTTTCACTCCGAGTAAGGAGAAATGGACTAGGACCATCACCGTATGGGTTCTATTTTGTCACTTTTATGAAAAGAAACTCTACCGAAATTTTTTCAAAATATAGCAAGTATGTAGATAGTTTTGGTTTGAGTGCTTATGTGATGTGTAAGAGCTACTAATGAACGTAGGATGATTAACTAACAATAACTTTTCCACATGTACGTTGTTGCTTGTGTTGTTTCCTTTCAGGCATCAATATGTCTCAAACACCAACTCCTAGACACGAGTTGATACACGGAGATGAAAGAGAGATAGGTAAATCAAATCTAAAGGTGGATTTCAACACGCTTCAATGCCATCCCACATGTGAGATTATCGTCGAAATCCTACAAAACCACTTCATAAACCGGCTTCTTACGGCATCATGTTCTGTACCCGAAGTTTACATGATTCAGTTCTGGAAGGATCTAGATGTCAGTAAGGACTACAAAACTATTGGAATCCGTATTGACAGGAGGGACATACAGTTTCAGGCAGATACACTTAGGACAGTTTTGGGTCTTCCTGCTGAAGGATCCAAAGATGTTAAGAAGTTTTCTCGACCACCCTCGCTGACAGAGCTTACTAGATTCCTTCGGGAACTAGGTTATGATGAATCAGAACAAAGACTCACCAACATCTCTTCCATTAACCGCAGATTCATTCCACAACCATGGCTCACACTCTATGCCATTCTCACCAACTGCATCACTGGCAAACAAACTGGTCATGAACACCCGTCATTTGAACTTCTACAATTCTTCTGGGGGATTGTAAATGTGGCTAGTATTGACTATGCTCAGCTCATCTAGGATGATATGATCTTTCAAGCTGCTCAAGTTCAAAAACAAGCCTTAAAGAAGATTCCATTCTACCGATTCACCAAACTCCTCATTGAACACTTCATGCAAAAATACCCTGACATTGATCGTAGATAAGAGGATAAACAACACCAACCAAATATGGATCACCTGTTTTCTTCTACACGGATACAGCAAACTAACACCACCAAACAAGGAATGAAAATTCCTGATAAGCTGCTTACTGCTGATATTCGTAAAACCAAAGCTTTCAAAGTATACGATGTTGCTCAAAGAAACAAAACAGTTGGGTTGAAGGTCTCAACAACCAAAAAGTTGGTTTCTAAAGATACAGGAAAGGAGTTTACAATGCCAAAAAGCAGAATCAAGAAAAAGTTACACGTAAACCAAAAGAAAAACTCACCCTTCGTAATGAACCAGATGAACCAGAACCCGAAGTCGTTACTAAAGAAACTGGTAAAAGGAAGAAAGAAGGAAAAGGGAAAGAGATAGAGATTCCTGTTGAAGCTATAAGTCCACCACTCACTGAAGCAGAGGAAGCTAAGCAACTAAAGCGGGCAATGAATAAAAGCAGACGGCTTGAGGAAGAAAGAATGACCAAGCTGAGAAAGAAAGGTCAAGGCTCTAAAGCTGACGAACCTGTTATTCAACCAACAGAGGAAGAAGAAGCTGAAAAACCACAGGAATTAGAGGAATCAGGCTCAATGACCTTATCTGAATCACAGGAAGAAAGTGAAACATTAGAAAAACCCGATAAGTCCTCAAGTCCTGCTACACACTCTGGGGATGATGAATCAGGAAATGATAAACAAGAAGAAAGTAGTGATGAAAGGGTAAAAGTTTCAGATGAAGAAGTACAGGAATCAGATAAAGATGAAAGTGATAATGATGAAGGGGAACAGATAAAAGATAAGGATGAAAGTGAAAAGAAGTCTGATGAAAGTGAAAATGAAGCTAGCGACAATGAAGAACAAAACAAAGAGGATGAATCGGATGATGATAGTACCAACAAAATCAGTGATTATCAGATTGTCCCAATTAATGCTCCAATTCAAAAACAACCAGAAACCTCAACTCAGGCTCAACCATTACAGCAACAACCACTTCCTTCACGGATGACCCCAGGTCCAAGTCCAATGAGAACTCTACCAACGATGTTCAAAAACTTCAGACACAGCTTGATGAACAAAAGCAACAGTTAGAGAAGCTCAAAGACCATGGCATTGGTGAAGCGGTCAGGGATAGAGTGCCTAGAGAAGTTAGAAAGTATATTCGTGATCAGCTCCCGGGAACACTTGAAGAATTTTTCAGAGATAATTTGAAGGAGATTGTTTCACAAACACTACAGACTACTCCACTTACCATTCAGCCTGTACCTGCCAAACCAATAGTCAGTAAGCTTAAGGAATAGCTACTGGAAGCTATTGTCGATAATCCAGATGAGGAAGAGCTTCGGAAAGCACTGATTAAGTCAATTAAGAAAGCTTCACAAAAGGATGATTCTTGTAAGCCTCAAAAATCTTCAAAGAGACGTCGTGAGGACAAAGATCCAGATGATCAGCCGCCGCAAGGAAAGCGAAAACAATCACACGGATCCTCATCTAGACCACCAACAGCAAGAATAGAAGCTCAGACTAAGGAAGCTCCTCAGAGGCAATCTTCTGGTGATATTCAGATGGAAGAGACTGAATTTCAAACCGAATTGGAAGCACCAGTGGAAGATGTTCAGTATGATGGTGTTGAAATCCCAACAAATATAAACGAACCACCCAAGGATGCTCAAGTCCTTCCAGCTCCAGAATGGGTTGATCCTGCAGCTCCCTCTTACAACTGGTTCGATGATATGGTCGATGCTTACCCTGATGTCCCAGAGACTAAACCACCAACTGAAGGATCAATAATCGGGTTCACTAAAAGACTTAAGAAAGTTATGCAGACCCAGAGACTTTAGCTTTCAGACTTGGTGAAAATTCGGAAGGCAGGCTTTACTGAGTTCAAAACGTGCACAACAAGTGAACTCGAGTTTGAATACAACATTGATGAATGTGCCCGAGCACTCTCCGAAAACATCACATGGGAAAATCGGCCTGCTTGGGATAGAGCTTATGCTCCTGCTCCTGAAGATCTGAAATTTCAAGACTTTACTCAGTCGTTACCTCTTCTTGGTCCTCCTAAGTATCCGAGAATCCCAAAAGAATACTTCTTCAACAAAGACCTGAAGTACTTGATCCACGGCAACAATGATCCTGAACACCGATATGCTTCGTCTCTTACTAAGTTCAAAGCTGCTTCGTATCTTCTTGATAACTTGCATGAGCAGATTAGCAGTTTGTATTGCACTACTGTCTCCAAATATAATGATGAAGCTGCACTGGGTACACTACACTGGCTGGAAATGCGAAGATGGTTTTATAAGTGGAAGCTGGCGACAGGCAATTCAAAAGGCACACATTATCGTGACGACCGGATTCTCTCCATCACAGCAATCCCTGAAACAGAAAAGAGATACGGATACAATTTCCTTGAAAAGATTGTAGTCCTACGTAGTGATGACCGATTGTACTCATTCAGCGAAGCAGACTTCCACAGATTGAACCCGAACGACATCGAAGACATGTATGTTCTTAAGCTTCAAGGAAAAGTTCAGAATCTGCTCGGCAGCCTTCAATATGACTTCATTAACTCACTTCTAATCTTCGTTCGTCAAAGAATAATTCGAGCAAGAGTTGAAGATGTTCAGTTAGGAGCCGAAAGTTATCAGACCGGTCTCAATCTCACTGCACCTGAAGATCAGACTCCTAGCATACATGAAATGAGACCCTACACCTTTAACAAGAAACCGTTTGGGGTCGCATTTTCATGGCAGGGAAGAAACTACTTTATGAGATACGAGGAGACAATGAAGTTTGGAGACGAAACTCTTAGGATGATTCTACTTGCTCTTCAAGATAAGCTGACGAAACACAAAGAAGGATTGCACGTGGGCTGGGTACATAAGGACCTTCGTGAAGATCGGAAATTCATCGACATGATCAAACAACGGTTGAGATTCCGGCATCATGTTCGAACCTTGGAAAGCTTGATAGGAGCACGGGAACCGATACAGAACATCCTCACCTATCGTCGTCCTGATCAACCTCCACTGTGAATTGTCATATGGTATTATGTACTTTGAGTATCATTTTCATTTTCTTTAATTCATAATGGTTTGTGCACACATAACAGTGTACAACCCGAACTTGTAAAGAAAGGACCCTGAGGTACGCATCAGTGCCTCAATCCTCATATAAGGAGCGAAAGCTTCTTACTTTTGAGTAGAATTAATCAAATTTTCAAAAATTTTTCATAATTCTGCTCAAAAGAACAAGTATTCCCCCGAAAATTCAAAATCTTCAAGAATTTAATGCAACATTTGAGGGGGAGTACTTGGAAAACATCTTTGCTAACAATCAAGTTGTTCTTGTTAAATTCTCTCCGTAAGAGTCAAAAAGGCATATTTTAATCAAAAGTTTTCAAAAATAACATTTGATATGCTATTTTTGAGGGGGAGAAAATTTAAAAGTGATCAAAATATGATGAAAAGTAAAGGAATCTCATGCGAGCTCGACTCAGATATCACCCAAGAATTGACGAAACAACAAATGTCAGTAATCGAAAAGACTTGTCTTATAAGGACTTGTCTGAATAGATTGTACCGTTTCGAGAAACTCTTAGTAGATAAGTACTATGACGGGTCTAACTTCCTCTTTGAGGAATGTTAACAACATCAAGTTAGTTATTAGGGCTAGTTATCACCTAAAAGCTGATAATGGATCCCTTTAACTAGCAACGTAAATGTGTCCCTCGGGTACAAGTCTATTAAGAGTGGATCAATTCTAAAAGGTGCCCACTCTTCCCTGCATGTGCAAATTTATCTTAAACAATGGCGAGCACATGTGAAGGGGGAGTCTTTCTGTAAAAAGTAAAACTCTCGAGGTGTTAACCAAATATGTTTTATGTTTATAAAACACTTCGAGAGATTCTCAGTAAATGGTTTTATGGCAACATAGGATAGTCATGGAGTTATAAGGTGACTAAGGTTAGGAAAATGTCCTATGATCCGCCAGAGCCGGAGGGATCTACCCATGGACAACTCCCATAGTCTAGAAATAGAAGTCCTTAGGTTTGATATAAAAGAAGGGGATATGAATGAAAGGAGAAAGAAGGGGTTGAAGAATGAAAAAGAAAAGTAAAGAAAAGGGTGAAAAGAAATGAGCCCTCCATATATTCAACCTTAGGGCAGACATCGGGTACACCTCATCTGCTACTGATTGTTACAAAAGTAACATCGGTATTAAAGATAAGACGTCATGGACCCAGTGACGCACTGCACTAAACCTTCTAGCCACTCAGGTATCTCTTAAAAGATACTTGTTTCATTCTCACGGGGAACCGGCATAATCTATCGACCTTCTCTTAGAGTTGGTTGATATTGAAACAGGAGACCCTGCCCCAATCTCCGCATAGGAAACCATAGGATGCACTTATCGAGTCTAGAGCCTCGAGATTCATCAAAGATCTCTTAGGAACACTTAGTATTATTACACTGGTTGTCCTACATCAATGGACGCCAGTTGTAAATTATCGAGTCCTACGCAGATCATAGCAATCTGCCGAGAACGTTTATGAGAGGAATTACTTGGGTATTTTCTCAATGATTGAACGGAAATCCTGCCAGGGTCAACATCTAATAGCCCTGACAGCAGGTCACTTCGGTAACTCCTTGTGGGTTATGCTTAGTGTGTTCGGTGATGTTCCACAAACGTTCTACAGTCGCGGGGTGATCTCCAGCGGCTCACCTAATCGTTGGTGTACGTATGTATGTCAGTGTAAGCCCTCTCAGGGGCATCTGATTAGGAACGGCCTTGGTAAGGATTAGAAGGAGTCTTCACACTATGTTGTTGATGAATTCTAACTCCAAACCTGTAAGNCCTGCCAGGGTCAACATCTAACAGCCCTGACAGCAGGTCACTTCGGTAACTCCTTGTGGGTTATGCTTAGTATGTTCGGTGATGTTCCACAAACGTTCTACAGTCGCGGGGTGATCTCCAGCGGCTCACCTAATCGTTGGTGTACGTATGTATGTCAGTGTAAGCCCTCTCAGGGGCATCTGATTAGGAACGGCCTTGGTAAGGATTAGAAGGAGTCTTCACACTATGTTGTTGATGAATTCTAACTCCAAACCTGTAAGTGCCGGATGGTCTACAGTCGTAGGGTGATCTCGAACGACTCACCTAATCGTGGGGGTACTCCGGTATTCCTGTGTTAGCTCTTTCGGGGGGCATCCGATTAGGAACGGCCATGGTGAAGGACAGAAGGAGTAACCACATCTTGAGGGTGAAAAATTATGTTTCTCACTTGTAAGTGCCGGTTGTTTATTACTAACCATTTTCTTGCAGCGAACTTCACCACCAACACATGATTCCACATGCTCATACTTACGTCAAAGGCTTCCCTAAAAGTTCCTAGTTACACAAAGTCAAAGATAGATCAAAGCTACTCAAAGTTAAAGAAAGATTCAACGTCAAAGGAATCTACAAAGTCTTAAGGCAAAGATCTTACTGAATGAACGGGAATTACGCAAGTACAACTCACAAAGTTCAAAGACGTATGAGCATGTTGGAATGGCGTACCATCATTGGAGACGAAGGAGTGACCAAAGGCNTGCAAATCACAAAGTTCAAAGACATATGAGCATGTTGGAATGGCGTACCATCATTGGAGACGAAGGAGTGACCAAAGGCGGATTTCTACATCATATGCATCACTTCAACAACAAGGAACAAAGATTGATGAGCAAAGAATTTTTGGTCGAATCTAACCGATTTTGAGACGTCCAGAAGCTACAAAAGTTCAAGAGTAAAGAACAAGAAGATGACGTCGTGCAACCATTCACCATTGATGACCGACCCTTAGGGGGAGATTGTTAGGAACATGTTTCACGTTTACAAAGTGTCGGTCATTAGTTTGTAATAGGTTGCTATATTAGACTTATCATGTTTTACATTTAATCATTTAGTTATGAAAGTTTAAGATGTAATGTCACAACATGTGGAAGTCCAAGGGCCAATTATGTAATATTGTAAAGAAGGGTCTAGTGACCCTTGGACTCCCTATATATAGTTTATGTAAGACCTCATTTGAGGTGTTGGTTCTCTTAATGCAATAACAATTTCATTACATCATATTTGAGTTCCTTCCACACTCTTCTTCTCTATTCTAGTTTCTTATTCATTATTGAATCTATGGTTGTGTATGCATAAGATGGTGACCTAACAACTACACTATACTACATCGGTCAGGTACACTGCCTGGTGGGGTTGTAAGCCTCTTGAGATCCCTCGAGAGGTAAAACCTGTTGTAAGGTTGCAAAACCACGCATCAAGTTTTTGGCGCCGCTGCCGGGGAATAGTTATTGTTTAGGTTGAATTTTTATTTTATTAGGTCTACTCACTAGATTCCTTTTTAGTGCGATTTTTATTTTATTTTTCTAGGTTTTTCTTTAGTCTATCTTATTTCTTCGTGTTTTTGTTCGTAACCATTACCATCCGACATCATGGAAGGTGGTAATATCCTTGATCGCAACAACCGACCACCACAACAACCACCACAACCAAACCAACCTCCTAGAGCCCGTACTTTAGGAGAGTACTCCCGTCCTAGCCACCATGGCTATCGAAACACCATTGAGCTCAGCCAAGGAGCCAATGTGTCTCCCTTACGATCCGACACCATCCGGTTGGTGCAAAGCGGATGTGCATTCCATGGACTTCGTTCCGAAGATCCAAATCAACACCTCAAGGATTTCCTTAAGATCGTAGATTCTATAGACCTTGATGTTGAAACTCGAGAGACTACCCGATTGCGTCTCTTCCAATTCTCTCTACGAGACCATGCTAGTCAGTGGCTAGAGCGTCTACCCGCAGGATCCATCACCTCTTGGGATGATCTCACAACTCGCTTCTTAGCTCAATTTTTCCCACCGGGAAGGACTACNTCAACACCTCAAGGATTTCCTTAAGATCGTAGATTCTATAGACCTTGATGTTGAAACTCGAGAGACTACCCGATTGCGTCTCTTCCAATTCTCTCTACGAGACCATGCTAGTCAGTGGCTAGAGCGTCTACCCGCAGGATCCATCACCTCTTGGGATGATCTCACAACTCGCTTCTTAGCTCAATTTTTCCCACCGGGAAGGACTACCAAGCTAAGGAAGGATATCTTGATGTTTGAACAACGTCGAGGCGAGACCCTCTACGGAGCATGGATTCGATTCAAAGACTTACTCCAAAGAGTCCCTTATCATGGCATCAACCTTTGGCTTCAAATCCAAATCTTCTATGACCATGTTGATTACCACACCAAGCGTGCCATCGATAGAGCCGCCGAGGGCAGATTGCGGGATAGAAGCGCCGAAGAATCATGGGAGATCATTGATGAGCTCGCATCCGACGATGATGAATTGTGGCAAATTTCCCGCGACGTACGCGCAGCAGTCAACACATATTCATCGCCCGATAAAGCCAACCAAATCACCGAGGAAAGCGTCAGTGAACTTGAGAAGAGGGTTGCATGTATTATGGAAAGACAAAAGAGACCCTTAGGTCCACAAAGAGCAACTGTTAACTCAGTTTCAAGCATTAGGCAGATATCGTTGTCCGAATCACCCCATAGGGAAAATACTAAACTCTTCCATAAGTATGCTCAACCCAACTCACCACCTCAGGAACTTAGTCCAACATTCGAAGCTCGAATGAGTGAATACATGTTAAAACACTCCGAACGATTGGCAAAATTTGAGGAAGCCGTCTACAAACAAAAGGTGGAGATGGAAGAGATGATGGCAGAGATGATGGGTCTTTTGAGAGAATACACAAAAACAAAAGTTCCTGAAAAAGTGTTGGTGCGAAAAGACGTCGAAATTCCCAACACTAAATTTGTTAATGCCACCTCCGTCGTCCAAGGGGGCGAAAATAAAGAAAGAGGAAAGTTGGTGAATATGGAAGTTAACAAAATTGACCTCGTCCCACTTAATGATGGAAACACTAATGCCTGCAAATGCAGTTCCGACAAAGGTAAGGAGGCACCCTCTGAGGGGCACCAAATGGTAGAACGGCCAATATCACAACAAGTGAGGCATTACTTGAAGCACGAGATAAACAAGGAGACTATAAATGATTGGGTAAGAAACTACCGACGTACCCATCTACCCAATAAGGAGTTCAAGAAGAAACCGGATGAGGGATCTGACACATTACCCGGAGGACAATTATATGAGAGCCTCATGAGACATAAGTTAGTCGTAAAGCAAGAATTCTACGGGGTCTTCGAGTTACCTTGCAGCATTGGAAAACTCAAGTATCTGGATGCGGTAGCTGACCAAGGTTCCGATGTAAACTTAATGCCGTTATCCGTTTATGTTCAGCTAACCAATGAACTGCCATCCATCACTCGTACTAAACTTTCCTTTGCAAAGCATTCTTATGAGTACCCGTTAGGAATTACAGAAGATGTTTTGGTTAACGTTGCTGGATTCATGTATCCGGTCGACTTCATGATCGTTGACAGAGATGATACGAATATGCCAATAATTCTTGGGTCACCATTTCTCGCTACTACTAGGGCACAAATCGATTACGAAAGTAATACTATCCGAATCAAAAAGGGAAAGAAAACAATAAGCTTCCCAACGATCCCAAGATACATCAGAGAAGCTACTCTATGAAGGAAGATGGAAGCGGACCCCAGTATATTCCGTGATAATGTTCGAAAGAAAATCCTTGCATGGGAGGCAAAGATTAAGAATTACAATGATAATGAGATAGGAGAAGGTAAGGATGATAAGGAGAATTTTGTGGAGGTTGAGGAGCAGGTCGATAGCCACGTGGAGTTTACAAAAGGGGACTCAGTGCTCCTAAGGCATCTAGAAACAGAAGCACCCACCGATGAACCCAGTCCTTGGTGGTACGGACCATTCACAATTAAAAGCCTACATCAAGATGGGGTAGTTAGCTTGATCAGCAAAGGAGGAGGTGAAGTGACTGCGAGTGTTGAGCGATTGAGATATCATCATCTAGATAACAAGGATTATATTTATCAGGGTTACGTCGTAATGCGAGATGAAGTCACGTAATGTACGGTGACTTTGAGTCTAGCTGCAAGACTCGTTAATAAAGAAAGGCGCTTCTTGGGAGGCAACCTAAGCTTTGTGTTAACTTATTTGTTTGTTTGATTTTATTTGTTTCCGTACGTATGTTATTTTTCTTGTTATTGATTCATGCTTCAAAAACTAACTTGTGAAAATGCTTTATTTTGTTTTTAACTTCGTCTTAACTACATATAAAGGTATTTTGCAAAATATAAGTGTAAGGGAAATCTAAATCGGTCTATAAGAACGAATGAACATGAATCACAATGTAAATTAACATGCATATTAGTACTTGTTTGAGTCAAATGCTTGTATCGAGTCATAATGATGTTTTTGCAGGAATTCCAGGAAATAAGGTATAGTTTTTCAAAAAGAATTTCCAGAAACTTAACATGAGAATTCCGTCAGATCATTTCTGACGGCGTCAGGCACTACAACCTGACGGCGTCAGGCAGTAATTTTCTGAAATTTTTGAAAGTTTTGTTTTTCTTCCGGAATCATAACAAGTTTTGTTAATTCTCTAACTTATAATCTCCAGGAAGTCTGCAAAAACATTCATTCCACAAGCATTATATCCTATTATAGATTATACCGCCGATTTTACGCGAGGTTCGCCTTTATTGTTTTTCAGGTAACAGGTTATTTTGGACAAGGAGATGATTTATATTTCGGAAGGGAAGCTTTGAGCGTTCATTTTTCTTGGAAGAAGATCTAACCATGTTACCTCACTATCCACACCAAACGAATCAGGGGAGTATTTGTTTCATTCTTTCATTTTCATTACTTTTACATCTTTT
>LBNU01021753.1:33240-58107 GCA_014162995.1 Artemisia annua
TATATATATGGGGATATGTTAGCTACACCTTGATGTAGGCAATTAGCTGCACATCCCCTTATACTTTTGATATATATATATATATACTTAGACTCCCACACGAAGGATTTGCGATAAAAAGTTGTACAAGTATGTTAGTTTGGTCAAAACTTTTTGGTGTGCGTTCAGATCCGAATCTGGATAGTTTTTATGTTTGATTTTTCAATGAGTAGTTGTATGTATTTTTAGTGCATGGCCTTCTGAGGGAAGCTTGTATGCTCATGAAGGAACATGGTAAATTTTTTGTGTGAGTTTTTGAGCTTTTATTGTTATGATTTCATGTGGGTGGAAGTACCCCAAAAATCTGCGTTTTCTGGAAAAGTGTATGCAAGGGATTTAGTGAGTGCTAACGATTGGTAGTGTTTGGTATGGAGTCTAGGTGAACCATAGTGGTTTATATGAACCTTAGACATCCATCATATGTGTGTTACATGGACTATAGCTTTTAGCTTGGTCGCGTGTAATGTGGGTTTATTTTGTTGTATAGATTTGTGGTTGTTTATTTGGAAGCTGCAAAGACTGAGGTGAGTTTCATAGTCCCATTTTTTACATTGTTTTAAACTTGGGATGGGAATGATGCTTGTGTTAAATTATGGTTTAAGTTATTGTGATTATGTGTCTAATAAATGCATGGACTTGTAAGTGGTTATCGTGTGTATGCTACATGTTATGATAATGCGGTATGGTTATACTGTGTGATCCAATTGGAGGGATGCTTATCCCGTTACTCGTTTAAACGATCCAATTGGTGTTGAATATTGTGTACTTGGATCGGTGGGCACGTTCCGTCCCAATTTATGTGTGATGTGGTACTTGGATCGGTGGGCACGTTCCGTCCCAATTGGTGTTAGATATGGTATTTGGATCGGTGGGCACGTTCCGTCCCGTTAGTTGGTTTTGTGATTGCATGCTAGCTTATATGGTAACTATACTTTTTTGTCCTGCTATGTTTTATAATCACAGTGAACTGGTTGCCTATTGTGTGTGTCTTAAACCTATGAACCTCACCAACACTATGTTGACGTTTTAAGCATCATTTTCAGGTGAGCATTCTAAGGCTAAGGTTGAGAGCAGCAACTAGAAGAGACTTAGTTGCATTTGAGAAGATTTATTTTATGTTTGGATTTGATTATGTTTGAACTTGGTTGTGATACGTTTATGTCTTTCATTTGGTACTTTAAGATTTATTGAAGATACCTTTGGATATTTGTTTTGGTTATTTTATTTTGGGGTATTGTTACGACACTTCGTGTCTGTACTTTGCTTTATTTTTGTGCATGTAGTTTATTCTCTATATAGACACCATGTGTTGTGATGATATCCATGAAGTTGCACACTCGCGTTTCCGCTTGGCGAGGTGTGACATAAGTGTTTGCCCTTATGTGGTCATAATTATGTTAGTATCAATGTCAAGTTTTGTTAGATTTTCTCTTTTGTGTTTGCAAGGATTGTTGTAGTTGTAAGTAGGGCTGAGCAAACGGACCGGATGGACCGGACCGACCGACAAAACCGACCGGACCGGACCAGACCGACCACATTCGGTCCAGTCCTCGGTCTAAGCTTTTTGGCTAATTCGGTCCTCGGTCCGGTCGGTCCGGTCCGGACCGACCAAAAACCCGAAAAAACTTTCCAAATCTTGCCTAATTGGACCGGACCGACCGAACCGGACCGGACCGAGACCGGATCGACCACATTCGGTCCGGTCTCGTCTATGGTTTTTCCGGTTCTCGGTCTTCGGTCCGGTCCGGTCTTGGTCGGTCCGGTCCGGTTNTCCAATTGGAGGGATGCTTATCCCGTTACTCGTTTAAACGATCCAATTGGTGTTGAATATTGTGTACTTGGATCGGTGGGCACGTTCCGTCCCAATTTATGTGTGATGTGGTACTTGGATCGGTGGGCACGTTCCGTCCCAATTGGTGTTAGATATGGTATTTGGATCGGTGGGCACGTTCCGTCCCGTTAGTTGGTTTTGTGATTGCATGCTAGCTTATATGGTAACTATACTTTTTTGTCCTGCTATGTTTTATAATCACAGTGAACTGGTTGCCTATTGTGTGTGTCTTAAACCTATGAACCTCACCAACACTATGTTGACGTTTTAAGCATCATTTTCAGGTGAGCATTCTAAGGCTAAGGTTGAGAGCAGCAACTAGAAGAGACTTAGTTGCATTTGAGAAGATTTATTTTATGTTTGGATTTGATTATGTTTGAACTTGGTTGTGATACGTTTATGTCTTTCATTTGGTACTTTAAGATTTATTGAAGATACCTTTGGATATTTGTTTTGGTTATTTTATTTTGGGGTATTGTTACGACACTTCGTGTCTGTACTTTGCTTTATTTTTGTGCATGTAGTTTATTCTCTATATAGACACCATGTGTTGTGATGATATCCATGAAGTTGCACACTCGCGTTTCCGCTTGGCGAGGTGTGACATAAGTGTTTGCCCTTATGTGGTCATAATTATGTTAGTATCAATGTCAAGTTTTGTTAGATTTTCTCTTTTGTGTTTGCAAGGATTGTTGTAGTTGTAAGTAGGGCTGAGCAAACGGACCGGATGGACCGGACCGACCGACAAAACCGACCGGACCGGACCAGACCGACCACATTCGGTCCAGTCCTCGGTCTAAGCTTTTTGGCTAATTCGGTCCTCGGTCCGGTCGGTCCGGTCCGGACCGACCAAAAACCCGAAAAAACTTTCCAAATCTTGCCTAATTGGACCGGACCGACCGAACCGGACCGGACCGAGACCGGATCGACCACATTCNCCGGACCAGACCGACCACATTCGGTCCAGTCCTCGGTCTAAGCTTTTTGGCTAATTCGGTCCTCGGTCCGGTCGGTCCGGTCCGGACCGACCAAAAACCCGAAAAAACTTTCCAAATCTTGCCTAATTGGACCGGACCGACCGAACCGGACCGGACCGAGACCGGATCGACCACATTCGGTCCGGTCTCGTCTATGGTTTTTCCGGTTCTCGGTCTTCGGTCCGGTCCGGTCTTGGTCGGTCCGGTCCGGTTTTGGTCGGTCCGGTCCGGTTTTTGGACCGTGATCACCCTTAGTTGTAAGGCCGTTTGGTTCGAAGTAAGATGTGTGTCATTGTAATGTCATTTATAGGGTCATGATATCTTTAGGGTCGTTTCGTGAATGTAACTAATTGCTGATTTAATCATCGATATAATTTGTTGCCTTTACAAAGAATAAATAAAGAACTAAATCTAACGAAAAGTCTTTAGAGCTCATGTGTTAAGTTTTTCTGGGACCTACCTTGGTTTTACATCAGGAATCAAATTGTGTGAGGTGACAACATGGAGTCGTTGTTCATGTGGTTGGATATTACAGTGCCACTGTAAGCATGATGTGCCATGACTCTAAATTCTTATTATAGAAGATGACCATGAAGAAGAGAAAAATGGGGAAAAAAACTAGTAAGAAAGAGAAAAGCAATATAAAAAGTTCATAGGTGTACGCTTATTGAAAGACTTTTGCAGCCTTTTTTCCGAATCTTGTTTGCTATTCCAGTTTCCAAGATAAATTTTCTTTTCTTTTTTCTTTAACTTGTATTTAAATAGAGGTGAGCAAGAATGGTTCGAGCAAATGACATATTTTAAAATTGGGCAAGCAAAAGGGGCGAGCAAATCATAGCTCGCTCGTTAGCTTTTTGGTGTTTAGCACAGATACGTTTTTTCTTCTTTTGTTGGGCTAGAAAATGTAACTGGCGGGAAATACCGTTTGCTCGCTGTGTATCTTTTGGTAAATAGATATATTTGTGTCGAAAATTGAAATTCACTATGACTTGTGTTGGTTTTGGTAATCGATTTTTTTATGTAAGCAACGAACCATAAATTTCAAAAGTTGAGGGGGCAAAAGTAAACTTCATTTCACCCTAAAATTGGTTTCTGGTACAACAATGAGAGAGATAGCCAACAATCGCCATTGAAATGATGAAAGGAAAACAAAGTAAAAGACGCCGCAAAAGAAAAGTAATCAAAAAAGAAGATCGAATAAGCTCGTTACCAGACTGCTTACTTGTTGATATCATATCTCGTTTACCCACCACAAAACAAGCTATCAGAACAGGTACACTCTCGAAACGTTGGGAACATCTTTGGCGTGAAGTTCCTAATCTCATTTTTAAACATTATGATGATGATGATGATCGTATCCTTGAATTCTATTCGTCTGTCGAAAATATCTTAAGTGAATATGGCCAATCAAAACTCAACAAATTCCAATTGCATGGAACTTCAGATCTACTACATATAACGAACCTCATATTCATAATCAATAAAAAATTTAAAGGTACCAAATTAACACATCAAACTAAACATAGAAAGATAAATCGAAACTTACATATGACCAGCAACCAAAAGATGTCATCGGCTCGATATGTTAGGGTTTTATAAGAATGACTGAATTAAATTGATAATCATCAAATCGTAACTGTCGATTTGAATGTGAAGAATATCTTACAGAAGAAGTTTTTCATCATACAAATTCGTAACTTATTTTTGGAGATGATTCATATGAAAATTAATTGATTGATTGTGGTGTTTAATGCTCATATGAAAATTAAGTTGCAGTGGGATGTTGTACCTTAGAGCTAAATATGGAATATACACGTCAGAATATTAATTGGCTTTTTAATGCTCCAAGCTTAGGAGGGTGGTACAAAACTCCATTTTATTAGATAACATAGATTTCTAAATAAAAGAACTTTCAAAATGCACCCTTAACTTATTAAACAACTTTAAAATTATCCTAAATTTTTTAAAAACTATAACGGTCAAAATTAACCACGCCGCAACACACTGGTGCTCGACAAAACATTCAATCTGAAAAGGACGTCGTACGACAACTACAAATATAGCTTCACACAACATTTGTTTCAAATAAATACAACACGTGTCGACAAAAAACATACAACAATCTTACAACAATAAGCCCCACCGAAACATTATTCGTAAATAATTATCGCAAAAATTCCTCAAAAATTCCCGCTGCAACGCAGCGGGCGCCTTCCACTTGTATATACTATACGCCATTGGCTCGAATTCCCAGTTTTTAAAATAATATTAAAAGTTGGCCCGCTAATGTTAGCCCAACCACGTGGCCCTCTAGACAGCTTTATTGGCCCGTTTTCTTTTCGCTATTAAGAGGGAGTTTCCGAAAAAATAATAAACAAAATTTTCTGATTAAAAAAGTGTTTTTTGTGTAGGAATGACAACGACACATACATTTGCTATTAGTAAAAAAATGAAAACTTACAAAACACACCCCGAACTTTTTAATATTTACAATTTTTTTATATAACAAACTTTATTTACCAAATATCTAACAGATATTTAGCGGTCTTGAATTAAAAAAATACTGGCAAAAAGGGTCATNTTTAATGCTCATACCAAAATTACGTTGCAGTGGGATGTTGTACCTTAGAGCTAAATATGGAATATACACGTCAGAATATTAATTGGCTTTTTAATGCTCCAAGCTTAGGAGGGTGGTACAAAACTCCATTTTATTAGATAACATAGATTTGTGTTACATGTAAAGAGAAAATGGCCGGAAGAAGTTCCTAAAGGTATAGTTGTAGTATATTGTTTATTGCGTTTTGTTTTTTAAATTGTAGAAATGAATGTTATAATAAACATTCACAATATTGCAACAATAATCATTTGCCGTTATAAATTATTGTTACCATGTACGGTTACTCGTTTAGTATTTTATAATCTAAACAAATAAACTCGCCAATATATGTGGACGTGAGCAAGAAAAATCACTAAAATTATGTTGCAACTTACAATGGGAATTCAAGGTTGTAATAATCGCTAGGCGCTAGCCGGGCGGCCGGGTAACGCCTAACGATTAATCAGTTTGTCGGCGTTTAACATGATTGGCTTTTTTATATATTAAATTAAAAGTTTTTGAAATTATATATATAACATAAACGAAATGTTTCTTAATACTCTAAGGTTCAAAGTTCAAATGGTTCAATTAATATTCAAAAGTTAAATCTTCAAATTCAACTATTGTCATTAATATTCACTAAAAATAAGAAAAACGAGCATACCTTCACATTTTCTGTTAATCACTACTCGAGGTGCGTTTAAATGGTTATGTCAACTGATTTGGGAAAAACAGAAGTTATATTGAAATAAAAACCTCAATTTTGTTTTATGAAAAAGGTTGACCCACATTTACCAAGTTGGCCCATTTTTGTTCGATTTGACTGATTTTTGCCCGGATTTGGCTGAGTTTTATCCGATTAATTGGTACATTGACTTATTTTTGACCAATCCGATTAATAAGGCCGATTAGTAAAAATCATGGCGGTTAATCCCTGCCTAGCGCCTAGGCTGATTTGTACAACACTGATATACCCAATCAAAACATCAAAATGTCATATATACCCAAAATACAAGTTTTGAATACATGATGTACAATGTAATTAAAGCATGTTTTGGATAAATATGACATTATGATGTTTAAGTTGGTTGTATATGGAATTGACCCATTAATAATCATCAAGTAGTTGTCGTTCAAGTCACGCTTAAAAAATGAGATTGGGCGAAACAACCAAAATGTATATATCGAGAGATTGTTGTTTTAACTTTTAAAAAACTTAAAATTCTATGCTAAATTTGCCACTTATCAAAGGGCTTCACAAATTTGGCCTAGTATTACTAACGAATTTGAAAATTGACTATAAACTGTCCTATAAAAACCAGCCCAATAACCATTCAAGCAATATCCCGACACATAACAAAGTTTACCTCCAAAACAAATTTCTTACGATAGGAATATTTTGTATTTTTGATCGATTTTAGAAATCCGATACATTACAGAACTATAAAGTGTTGGAACCAAATCGTACATGGGCTGTCAGCTGTGCAATGTACAAACTACAAAAGTACAAAGTGTACCTTATAGTAACAACATATATGTAACAAAAAATATGAAAATGAGAACCAAAGCTTAAAATAATACTAGTTGGGTTCCAAACTAAACCATGAGCAAAACTAATAACTTTTTTTTGTCTAAAATATACCATTCATCTGAAATAAAGATCACATGATTTCCACTACTACATGACAGGTCTTTAGCGATAGACGTTTTTGTCAAAAATCCATTGGAATAAGTGGTTTTCAACGGATTTGTGACAAAGATAGCAAAAAATTTTGTTCGATGATTAAATGTGAAAAAGGTGACCAATTGAAAGTATTTATAAAATTATAAGTCCTATTTTAAAAGCTATACACGAGTATGTATTTCTAGAGATTAATATTTTTTTTTTTGTGCAATAGGTGAACTTATATTTATATACTCCAAATTATTACAATGCTTATAAAAATAGGCTGTTTTTAGGACATGCCCCAAAAAACAGAACAACATACAAACTGCATATACTATTGTATATCAGACATTACTAAAGATGTCTGACAAAGCACCAATATCAGCTACACAAAGCAGAGCTACATTCTGCTAATCACCAAACTAGCAGATTAAACACAAACTCACTGATTCCCCATAATATGCACCTTAACCATCTAGCTACATTTCCAACACTCTCTCTACCTTAATCATTTAATCTGCCACCACAATAACTAAGGTAGAAAGGGAGGTTGGCATCACTAGGCACCAATTACCTCTCCATAGCAAAGGCTATACCAGTGATGCTACATTTCCATTTACTACAATGGCTTCACACCACTGGGAACACACACCCTGTCATGAGTTCCAACCCTTACCTCCTGTAATGGCATGTTGATTGGACCAAGCAGGGTCATTTTGCACCCCTCACTATTCCAACCTGCACACATCACCCACCAATCTCACTTACCCTCCTCAGTTTGAAACTTACTTTAAGGGAACTAATAGCTAATCTCCATTGCTGACCCCAAATAGCCAATCCAGTACCTAACAAAAGCCAACTAGAAATTGTTTAAAAGGGCAGAATTTTGAAATAGCAATTAGGCCCAAGATGCAAAGCCATCAGCTAAAGTGTTATTGAAAGTCCCAAGATACATTTTACAATAGATATAAATAATAAATTAGAGGACTTATTTGAAACATGATGTGTTATTGAGTATTTAGATGTGAAGATATCAATATATGCTTTCAATTTACCAACTACCAAATTTAGCCGCTTATGTTTTTACACTATCTGTTAATTTTGTTTGAGATAAAAACGCCGCCGTGGGGTTATATATGGCTGTGTTTGGGAGGGGGCTTATGAGGGCTTATGGGCTTAAGTTTTTAAAATAAGCCCGGCTAATAAAATATGTCTCGTTTGCTATGGGGCTTATGAAAGGGCTTATAAAATAAGTCGGCTAAAAACTTTAGCCCCATAAAAGGGGCTAAAAACTTTAGCCCGGGGCTTTTGAAGAATAAATTACTTCTTTACCCATAAAAATATCTAACATATATATAAACTCATTTAATTATGTCCTTTTTAGTAATTTTGCAATAATAAGCCTCAGCCCCAGCCCCAGCCCTAACCCATTTGCCAAACAAGTTTATAAAAATACAAATTTTAATTTCGGCTTATAATATCATTTCCAGCCCCAGCCCCAGCCCCAACCCATTTCGCCAAACATACCATTATACTCGTTTAGTTAGAAACAAAATATGTAAGTTGCGTTAATTGGCATGGCACCCTAAACCAGTGTCGATTGTATAAGTACTTACGAGTTATGAGAATGTGATTGTTGTAAATGTTGTTATGGAATTTTATGTAAGCAAGGAACCATAAATTTCGAAAGTTGAGGGGGGTAAAAGTAAACTTCATTTCACCCAAATAAAATTGGTTTTTTGGTACTGTGTAGCCGCAATCGCCATTGAAATGATGAAAGCAAAACAAAGTAATAAGCCGCCTAAAAGAAGCCGCAAAAGAAAAGTAATTAAAAAAGAAGATCGAATAAGCTCGTTACCAGACTGCTTACTTGTTGATATCATATCTCGTTTACCCACCACAAAACAAGCTATCAGAACAGGTACACTCTCGAAACGTTGGGAACATCTTTGGCGTGAAGTTCCTAATCTTATTTTTATACATGATGTTTATGAAGATGATGATTGTAACTTTGATTTCTATGTGTCTGTCGAAAATATATTAAGTAAATATGGCCAATCAAACATCAACAAATTCCTATTGCATGCGTCTTACACCTATAAAGCGGATGTCGAAACCTGTATTCGTTATGCTATCGATCTTAACGTTCGAGAGTTTGATATTAATATTTGGGATTACCGTGAGTGTACTGGCTTTGTTTTACCTAAGTTTTTTTTCAATTGTTCGTCTTTTATTCATCTCAAATTGTTTGAGTGCTATTTTGATAAAGCGGATGTTATACGTTGGAAAAACCTTAGGAGTTTGAGCATCACATATGGTAATTTACATGAAGATTTGTTTCAAAAGATCTTATCCGGGAGTCCACTTTTGGAAACTTTGGTATTGAAAGATTGCTTTGGTTTTGAGCGGCTTGATATTACTAACAAAAGTGTTAAGAATTTGGTCATCTGTGGAGATCTAGAAGCCGATGAAGATGAAGATACTATCAAAATCAATGCTCCTTATATTGTGTCGCTAACAATCAAGGATCATTTTTCGTTAACGAACCTTTTGTTGGAAAACGTGTGTTCTGTTATTAAAGCTGAATTAGATTACAACTTTTACAAGAGATTTGTGGAAAAGCACGAAGAACAGGTCATGAATGAAGAGTTGCTGAGAGGATTTATACTAAGCCTTAGCCATGTCAAGGAGCTTAAAATAGGGAAATTATGCTTAGAGGTACAACTTTATTTTTATTTTGGCAATTTGTATCTTAGTGGCTGTTTGGATATGCATTTTGAATGTGCTTAATGCGGCTTTGAATGAATTGAAACAATTTGGGTTAACTGTCACCTGATTCTTCATATCTGATGCGTTTTACTCTGATAATCGTATTATATGAAAGACAAAATCAACATACGGAAACACACAAAACCAGTTAGAATCAGAATCAGAATAAGATCATCCATTATTTGAAGCTAGCGCTAGGTTAAAATCTTATACTTACAAGTTATGCCAAGTGTATTTCAAACATGTTTTCTTGTAATTCTGAAATTTTGTCACCCTAAATATTCAGAAAATGAAAGTTAAAATCACTTCCTACGTCCCCCCCTTCTTCTTCCTTAAAGACACAACACCAACTAATTAGCGTGAAAGTCATTAAACCATACATTTGCATTACAGAAGAAACTATGAACCCGCTTCAACAGTCAGCACTCCTTGTCCACAAACACACTTGTGTGCTTTCTTGTTGTTGGTCAGTGTGATAGGTTCTTCCTTTATTTTCCAATTAGAACTCATCCATGGAGTGTGGACATTTATCTTTCATTCTCCTGTTTCTTTTGTTCTTGAGGGGTGTAATTGCAAGTTCCATTTTCATTTTGCCTTCATAACATATAGGCATTGCACCATTCTCGTTTCCGTTATATAGTCCTTACTTTTTTATTTGCAGGTTCTTGCTCGTTTAAAAGCTAAAGGTTTCACATGTCCATCGAACTTGAAAGTTCTTGAAGAGATTGATTCAAATTGAAGCGGAGACCGGAAAGAACTATTTTTTGATCATGGTACTAAAGGTGAAGAAGTTAGCTGATGGATGGCACTTTTGGTTAGGCTAGACATAGTTTATGCATTCAGAATGCATTTGAAGAACTATCTTGTTTTAGTAGATTATGTATGATGCTTAACTTTAACTGGAAACACTAATTGTCAGCTGGTATGAACTTATTATCAACTATATAAACACTAAGACTATTGAATGCTCCCTGCCTTTGATATTGTATTTCTGCCTGTTCACTTTCTGTGAATACCGCGTTGATAATTGAACGCAATGCTGAAATGCTTATTACGGTAGTTGTTTGATAACATGATGAATGTTGACGGTGTGATTGTTGACTTGGAGCTTCTGTGAGAATTCATAGCTACATGATTTGATGGTTAGCATTAGCATCTAATCGTCTATTTGATGGCCTCATCAAACTTCAACAATTTCTTTTGCTTCACTGGTTTAAGGAGAGTCCTTTAATGTTTCATTTTCCTGTCTGTCCTTTAGTCTACTCACATTGCTTATATCTTTAGAATGATAATTAATATGTATTGATTATATATCTTTAAATGATAATGAAGCTATAGATCATAGAATCTTTAGATTTCTCCTTGCAGGTGACAATGACTCAATGAGTCCAAGGACAAGTTAGTTATTTTGGTCGGGTTTTCACTATATGGTGCTCGTGGGCTTTGTTTTCCATTTTTAATTTTCCGTTTAATCTTTGACATACAAATGTTTAGTAAACAATTATTTTATAGAAAAATGATACTTAGGCCTAATTTGTAGACCTAAAAATAGACCTACTAATGTGATTGGTCCATTAATTTTAGGTGATTAAAAACTAATTAATATTATAATTAATTCCTAATATACCCTTAACTAATATGTGTAACACGATATTTTTTTTCTTTCTTTGGCTTCCCCTACAACACATCTTTACATGTCTGCCCAGATGTATATCATTTCGTCACCTGCTTTCGCATCAAAATAACTAGGCCACAGGAAACCTTTTTATAATCCATTTGAGATGGTATAATTTTTAGTATTTTAATTCTATTGTTATTTGTGATGGCAACTGCCAAGAGTAAGTATATAGATTAACAATTCTTTTTAATGTTTAAATTCTTAACTGTTTATAAATTCTATTCTTTTGAAAATTAATTGTGGAAATTGGTGTTTGAAATATTATTGTTGAATCACACCATGAATGTCATGTTTAAAGGTATATATATATCAGACTAGCTCTTGTGTAACATGTAATTCACAATACAAAGTTGCATTTACAAAAATTTAGAATAGAGAAAAAGAAGAATTTGATTTTACGTTGATAGATGATTGTTCATTGTTGTGTATATTAGGAATAAGAAAAGAAGAAGACACGACTTAAAGCAGTTAAAAAGATTGAGAACTGAATTCTTCTAATTAGGAAATTATTTATGAAGGGTATATTAGGAATAAAACTAAATATTTCATTAATTTTTGACTGAGAGACACATGTCAAAGTACTATTGGTTAGGTCTACCAATAGGCATAGTTAGTAGGCCTATATATCAAAACTCTATTTTATAATATCTATGTCTATTACATATAAAGAGAAAATAGCAAAAAAAAGTTCCTAAAGGTTAGTATACTTGTAGTATTTTGTTTTATGCACTTGGTTTTGTAAATTGTAGAAAATGCACGTTACACAAAATATTCACAAAATCACAAATATAATTATTTGGCGTTATAAATTTCCATTACTATGTAAGGGTACTCGTCTAGTATTTTATAATCTTAACAAATAAATTCGCCAAATGTATGCGGACGAATCATGAAAAATCACTAAATTTATGTTGCAACTTACAACAATTAAAGTTAATTAATAATTATCAAGTTGTTGTTCAAGTCACGCTTAAAAAGATTGCTCGAAACAGCCAAAATGTATATATATATATATATATATATATCGAGAGATTGTTGTTTAACTTTTATAAAACTAAAAATTTTATGCTAAATTTGCCACTTATCAAAGTTAAGGGCTTCACAAACTGGGCCTAGCCTTTCTAACGAATATGAAAATTGATTATAAACAGTCCTATAAATTAAAAACCAGCCCAATAACCATTCAAGCAGTATCCCGACACAGAACAAAGTTTTACTTCCAAAACAAATTTCTTATAAATTTCTTACGGTAGGAATATTTTGTATTTTTGATCGATTCTAGTAATGTGATACATTACAGAACTGTAAAGTGTTGGAAATTTTTCAGGCGATTTAAAAGTATACTTTGTACGTGATTCCATGTAAGTTGTACAGTAATAATTTTCATCTAGTTTTATTGTTTCACACTTTTGTCTCCGGTTTGCATAGTATAAGTACAAAGAAATGTTATAGATTTTGAATGCTTCACTCACTAAATACAAAGAACATTAATAAACTAAAAAGCCGGCTATTGTCTTCTCTGCTGATTCCATTCCATAACGTAAAAGCCGGCATTAAAATCATTAAACATTTTTCATCTATGAACCAGTCAACTTTTAATCTTCACATATATACTTGCCAACTATGTACAAACACACCATATAATAAAATGAGCATTGTTTTCACCATCTTTGTTCTCTCAACCTTCATTTCACTCCCTAAAACAATCTCCCAAACACAACCATGCAATGCCATATCGCTCTCTTACGTTTACAATTCTGGTTTCCAAATCCCCCCGGCATCCGCCACACCAGCCGACCAGGCCTACAACTTCCAATCCACACTGACAATCACTAACGCTGGCACTGGTCGGCTGAACTCGTGGCGGGTGTTTGTGGGATTCCAACATCGTGAAATACTAGTTTCGGCTACGAATGCTGTTGTTGTTGGTGATGGGGCTTCGTTTCCTGTGAATGTTAGTAGTAGTGGTGGTGTTGTGTTGGCAGGTTTTCCTGTTAGTGATTTGAAAAGTGGGATTGAGACTGCGGGTGATTTTAATCAAATGCAGGCACGAGTGCAGTTGGTTGGGACGCAGTTTGGTGTTGCGCCTCCTAGTGTTCCATTGCCTGCGAGTTTGTATCTTGTGAATGATGGATACCTGTGTTCGACTCCTTCGAGTCCAGGTACGGACATGTTAAATCGTTCATTTTTTATACGCTTAATTAAGTACCAAAGGGCTTATAGCTTAGCGCAGTATATGAGTTGTCCACCAACCATGAAGCCATTTTGGATTCAAGTTTTGTATAGATAGAAGAGTATTACATCTGATCAAAATGAAAGTTGAGACTTATATGATTCGATTAACCCTTTATAAATTTGATTCTAGATTCTTAAAGTTATAAGGATGTACACACTGAGATCAGTAAAGTTACAATTTGAGGCAACATAAAAATTGATTATCAGTTTTGTGCAGATATAGTAATTAAGACCAAATTAGTTTATCTATATCTATACTACTTATAATGGAGGAAGGACTCTCTCTCCAAAAAATTTCAGACTTACAACACTTTATGCATGGTGTACAACACTTTAAGGCACAAAATTTTTAGACTTACAACACTTTAAGCATAGTGTACAACACTTTATGCATGGAGGCAAATTCAGACCAAAATTCTATCAATTATACATTAATAGCATTAAAAACACCCCTACACTAAAAATTACAAGTATTAAAACATTATTTACAAGTACTTAAAGCACACATAAAACTTAAAAAACACTACTCATCTAATACAATTAATACACTATTAAAAACACCCATTCACCCAAAAATACAACAAATTAACTAGTACAATGTACAATATAAGTAAGCTTCCAAAAGAAAAATCTTAGAACAATCACCAAAACAAAAATTCGAGATCCAGTGACAATCTACATCCTACTTCAAACAAGAACGAAACAACCCGGTGTGTACCTTTGCATCAGACATGAAGTGAAAGTCACCCAAGTGGTCTGGAGGTATAGCTTGAAGAAGTATAGTTCTAACTTTGTTTTCCCTCTGAAGAGCAAGAACCTCTTCAGCAGATGTGGGATCAAGATAGTATATTCTTCCATCTGCATCAGTTCTAGTCCTCTTTGGACTATTACCTTTAAGTACTACCTTCCAAAGATTATGGTCTATGTTAGTAATCCAGTTCTCCATCTGCATTGCCCAGAGTTCATACTATATATATATATATATATTGTGTTTCAGTTCCCCTCGTTAGCTCGTTTAATTAGGGGCATGTTGTTCGATTTATTCAGTTTGGTTAGTTCGGTTAAAAAAATTTTCTGAGTAAAACTGAACCAAGCGAATTGAAATTGGATTAAACCGAACCGAAAAACCAAAAACCGAATCGAATAACCCGAAGGGCTTAATTTTAATTAGTTATTTACTTAATTATGTAGACTTTTAGTAATTAAAAAAAAAAAATCAAACTTAAAAAATGTTATATTTATACTATGAAAGAGTTTTAATATTTTTTTAATATAAATTAATATATAAATTTTTTTATGTAAATTCGTTTTTTGGTTCGGTTCGGTTTTTATTTTGCTAAAACCATAAAACCGAATATTTAACTCGGTTTGGTTTGGTTCGATTTTAGCAAATTTGGTTCGGTTTTGGTTTTTTTATATATACAATGGGTTTTTAAGGAAATGGTGCCGAAACATAGTACCCTACTACCCTGTGCACATAACTTGGGGTTAGATTCTCAATAAGGGTCGATCAGCACTTAAAAATACTGTAACACCCTAGGCAAATCCCACATCGACAGAGGCTTGGAGAGATACTGGGTATATAAGAATAACATCCGCCTTAACAGACACAACGCGTTTTGTGGTCTACTGCGAGTAGGGTTCTCAGGAACTACGCAGTTAAGCGTGCTCGTGTGAGAGTAGCACTGGCCTGGGTGACCAGCCGGGAAGTCTCACACGAGGGCCACAAAAGCAAAGCCGTGAGCCGTCAGGGCAAAGCGGACAATATTGTGTATCAGTAGGCGGGATGTTACAAGTGGTATCAGAGCCACTCCAGAGCCGTTCAGGATGGTGGGGCAAACCTCATCGAGGACGATGAGTCCCTAAGGGGGTGATTGTAACACCCTAGGCAAATCCCACATCACTAGAGGGTTGGACAGTTTTGCTACACGAGGCTCTCCGCGCTTTAACAGACACAACGCGTTTTGTGGTCTACTGTGAGTAGGGTTCACAGGAATTACGCAGTTAAGCGTGCTCGTGTGAGAGTACCACTGGCCTGGGTGACCAGCTGGGAAGTCTCACATAAGGGCCACAAAAGCAAAGCCGTGAGCCAACAGGGCAAAGCGGACAATATTGTGTATCAGTAGGCGGGATGTTACAATATAGTTTTGTTGCTGAGATTTCAGTCGTGCGGACAATAAGGACACTTAACAAAGTGGCTGACATTTTTTCTTCAAGATCGTTACAGTGGGAAATTGATTGAATACTGTGTTTCATAACTTGTAGAAACTTAATGACAAAAGCAAAGCTGAAACTGTCATTTTGGCCGCAATATATTGGTGAAAGTTAATACCAAGGTCGCACATAGGAGATAGAGATCGTTTCATATGTAAATAGGTTGCATTGCTTGCCTGTAGCCCTGTACTTGGTTGTTAACAATTCAGCCCAAACTATTATAAAGTGTTTGGGTTTCTTGAAGCAGTGTATGGGTAGCGGGCCTATGTTTACTCATAATTGTTGTCGCATGAAAATATTAAAAAGTTTCTCACTTTGTAAGTTAAAGCGACTCTTTTACTCATTAGTAGAGGGACAATATGGGTGGGACGAGTAGCAGGTTCAAATGTGTTTTTTTGTTGGTATGGGTCAAAATGGGGCGGGTTGGTTGGGTGCCATTTTGTCCGAATTTTTAATTTTTTTTTGTAAAGAGATAGTGAATCAAACTCGATTATAGAGGTTGTATTACTTTAACCTATGATTTTAACCACAGTTTTCACAAACNTTTTTTTTTTTTTTTTTTTTTTTTTTTTTTTAAAGTGGTTTTGGCTTAGCAAAAATACTATCCCAATTCTGGCCCAAGAAAAAACAAAGAAAACTCTGAAGCCGAAAAAACTCTCAAGCTGAAAAAATGCCGAATATAGTTATTTTAATTAAAAATTATCATTCTCATAAAATTATTGTTAGAAAAAACGTATAAACGAACGATATTTGCTCGCCACAAAATTAAGTCACAGGGTACCCGCCGCCGCATTGCGCGGGTACCCTGCTATTACAATTGTAAGTAAATATGCTCATATAATACTAAATTGAGTTTTTCGCAAACTTCAATCTAGTTTTATGTAATATTTAACTTTGTTTACAGCAAATGGATTCACATTTTTGTAATTTGTCATGTGAAATTAAATACGAAAACCTTTTGAACATTCAATATAGTGCATTCTAACTAGTTCGATTTGTTGCAGCAAACAACGAGACACATGTATGCTGCGAAAGGGATCCAAATGCTTTGCCCATAACAACTGTTGAAGCAGAACCATTTGAGACCCGCCAAGAAGGTGATATCTCCATTATGTATGATGTAGTCAGTTCACAAGAAACTGAATACATGGCACAAGTCACAATTTCGAATCACAATACCCTTGGCCGCCTTGATTATTGGCAGCTGAGTTGGGATTGGATGCGTGATGAATTTATCCACTCAATGAAGGGTGCATATCCATCTATTATAGACACAAATCCTTGCATATTTGGCAGACAAGGCGAGTTTTATAAAGATCTCGACTTCTCAAAGGCTTTAAATTGCGAGCGGAGACCTATTATAATTGATCTTCCCCTGGACAAAACAAATGATACACAATTAGGGTTGGTCCCATTCTGTTGTCGTAACGGGACCCTCTTACCACCTTCAATGGACGCTAGCAAATCCGTTTCGGTTTTTAATATGCAAGTTTTCAAGATGCCACCTGATCTAAACAGGACACAACTCACTCCACCTCAAAATTGGAAAATCAACGGTACAATGAGCCCTGATTACCAATGTGGACCGCCTGTACGAGTAAGCCCGACCCGGTTTCCAAACCCTAGCGGGCTTACTTCCGACTCAACAGCAGTTGCTAGCTGGCAAGTAATTTGTAACATGACACAAACCAAACCCAATCCACCCAAATGCTGTGTTTCATTTTCAGCATTTTTTAATAAGTCTATTGTACCATGTAGTACTTGCGCGTGCGGGTGCACCAGTACTACAAGTACATGTAGTACAACTACGCCCGCACTACTTCTACCTTCAGATGCACTTCTAGTGCCATTCGATAACAGGACCACAAAGATAGCAGATTTCGCAAGGGACAATGATCAGGTCTTACCTGATATATTGCCATGTTCGGATAATTGTGGTGTTAGCATCAATTGGCACTTACTATCCGATTTTAAAGACGGATGGACTGCAAGAATGACTATTTTCAACTGGGGTGAAACTAGTTTCGCAGACTGGTTTGCAGCCGTAGAGTTAGACAAGTCAATGGCGGGATTCAAGGACGTATTCTCATTCAATGGTACCCGGCTTACGGGGTCTAATAACACAATTTTTCTACAAGGTCTCCCGGGTTTAAACTATATTGTGGCTGAAGCAGACGGGAAAAACCCAAAGAAGGATCCACGTGTTCCGGGTATGCAACAATCAGTTATTTCTTTCACAAAGAAGAATATCCCTGGGCTTGATGTGGCTCGAGGTGACGGATTTCCAAACAAAGTCTATTTCAATGGTTTAGAATGTTCCCTTCCTCCTGTTCTTCCGATCACGGGCCATGGTACACGAATGACGATTGCCTTTGGTTCTGTTTCTGCTACACTCATTATGATGTTGTTTTTACATAACTTACTTTAACACATTATTTGTTATTACATTTACATATTCTTTTTTGTAATCGAAAAGTTAAAACATCTAAAGCTGCATTATACAATTGTTAAACAAAATTGTTGTTCACTAACTTCATAAACGAAAACCAAGATAGAAAAAAATCCAGTGTATTGAATAGTCTAAGCTATATATGACCAAGTCAATTAAAAGGTATGATTTGGGTCATAGGAAGCTAACATAACTGGGTCAAGTTGTAGCGATTCATCATTGATCAGAAAGTCGTTCGGATCGATCACTGGACCATTATCCGGTTCAAACTCCGGCCTGTAAGCGCCAGCCTGGATGTTTGAATCTTGCACAGTAAAAGGATGATGCATTTCAGTGATCGGTGGAGTGCTTATAAATGAGTCGTTGTACGGAACATAAGCACCACTTGAAACCTGGTTGATAGAATCTTGCACTGTAAAATGTTCTTGCGTTTCAATGATCGGTGGAGTGCTAATAAACGAGTTGTTGTCTTCGAACACCGGACTGCAAGCATTACTTGAAACATGGGTTCTAAAACTTTGCTCCGTAAAACGTTGTGGCATATTTTTGGATAGCTTTCGGAGATTTAACCTGTATTTCTGAATAATAAAGATATAAATTGTTAACTCTCTCAATTGCTATTGGAGCTCAACAAATAAACATGTACTTTGGAGTGAATATCTAACCTGTAGATGGCTTGCAACGCTTTCCCTTCTAAGACCAGGAACATTCATTAGCTCCAATAACTTTTTCGGGACTGCATCTGCAACAAAAAGTCACAATATGTTCAGATATTTCCTATAAATTCGGCTGAAAAAAAATCGTCCGGACCAGATTGGGTAGATTTACAAAACACCCTTTAATTCATTTTTTCTAAGTATAAAAAATTATTACAAAGTAACTAAAAAAATGATATAAGAATCATTTAGCATGGTTTGAATTCCTTATTTAACAACTTATCTGTTTATTACCGCATGTTATATTAAAATTATTAAGTTACTATTAAATCTCAAATATGCTTATTAGACTTTGGACGACTTTCAACTTTAAACCATTGTTCGACTAGTTGTTTTAAATGTACAGTAATTGACCTGTCTGCCAGTAAATGGGCTGAAATTGTTTACATTGAAAAGGGGTCAAAAGATGGATAGAAATAATTCATACTCTGAATTCCAAGAATTGTCACAGCACGGACAAATTTCTCATGAAGTTCAGGAGTCCAAGCTATTCGATTTTTTTTTGGTTGCTCCTTATTTTTCTCGTCCTCCAGCGGAGCACCATCCGAGCTGGAGCTTCCACTAAACTCTTTATCTTCAACAAAACTAATCAAACTAGGTTCATTAATTTCCAGTTGATCAATCGGATTCATAAGTTTTTCGCGGAGCATTTCCTTACGAGCTCGAGCAACATGCTGCCATAGGAACTGAATAACCTCCTTCTTGACCGGTTTTGGTATGTAAGTACATGCACCCTTCACTATACATTCCCTAATTGTATCGATTCTCTCGTCTGCTGATACAACTAACAATCCAAAGAGTGTATGTATGATCAGTTTCATTAAATAAAGAACTGTTGTTTGCTGAAAATAACAAAATATTTTCTAGTTGTGCATTCTGTTACCAATGTTAGCAACCAATCTTTAAAGGGTTTTGCTAATAATAGCCGGTTAACCTTTACCATAATTATAAAATTTACCATAATTATAAAATAATTCTTAATAATCCCAGTCTCGATATTTTTACATTGACTATTTTGCCGATCTTTTTTTATTCAAGATTCTCCAAGTATCCAACCCTTCCATTATATTTAACCTTCTTAACTCTTCGCGGCTTCACAAATTAAGATTTTATTTGTGTTCACTTTTTCATTACACTCATAAGATACATAACTTGTGTCCATTAAAAAAAATGAATCATATGCAAAAAGTATCCATGGATGATCTGTACAGGAAAACCTACATCGCCTTATAGACGTTTTATCTACATCATCTAATGACTAAAAGTTCACAAGGAAAACATTCAACTTAAAAATGATAAAAGCAATTTCGAAAACTCAAAACAATATACGGAATATATGAGACAACCTACCAAAATCTAATGTGAACCTGACTCTTTTAAAGCACTTTTCCAGACTAATAAAGGCATCATACCCATAAACCGAGCCGCCTTAAGCACAAAAAATATTACTGACATATTCGAATTTTAATAAACAAGCCAATGTGTTTATGACAATTGAGAAACAACAAGGGCCGTTCGAAGGTATGATTAATATAAACTTAATTTTGTGAAATCAAAGATAATTCTAAGACATGATCAATGGAAAATGATTTGATTAATGACTACTAATACTAATACGTTCCAGAAAAAAGCATTACATAATTAATCCCAAAAGTAATATACATGAGATTACGTTGTTGAATCATACTCCTAAGTGTTAAGATGTTGAAAACTTGATACAGTTGCAGTAATTGTAAAAAAAAACAGTTTTGATAAATGAAAACAAATGAGGGTTGTAAGTTGTTTTGTTTAAGATCCAGGCACAGAATCTTTGCTAATATAAAAGAGTAAAATGATGGAAAGTTTGATGTTTATTAATGGTTACTTTTATAAACACGGTATGATGTTTATTAAGCTATAAAAACAATATATGCATGTTGCTATGTGCAAATCTTTTACCGTATTGAGTTTTATTTTCAGCAAAAATCCACAAACGAACAAAGAAAAAAGAAAACAACTTACTAATGACGGGTAATCCGGTCTCACGAATAATGATCTCAAGAAACTCACTACCATCAATATCCGGCGAGAAGTGTACTTCTGTTATCACCATATCAAACTTGTTTTCTTTGATCAACTCCAACGCTTCATTTGGCAAGGAACATGTTGTAACTGCAAACACCAATAAAAATAAACTGTTATTATTGGTAACTAGGGTTTTGCTAACTATAGGCATAAAGGGTACCGCTAAATAGTACTCCTGTAAAAGCATCCATTAACAAACGCTAAAATCCGAAGTAATTGTAAAGACATCACATTAATATATCTATGATAAGCATTGCATGCACCATCAATCGCATGCTCAATCATGTTCTACAATAAGTTAAATATATATACATCAATTTTAGTGTTGCACAAATCACCAATATGATAATAATAATAATAATAATATATGAATAGAGGATTAGTACCTTGATAGTGATAAATTGTAAGCATTCTGGTAAGATATAAGAGTGATGTGCCATTATTATCCACAACAAGTACCTTAAGACCATGAGGATTGAATATGTCTTCCATCGATAAAGGCTTCATGGGACTATTTTTTGATGATGACATCATGAGTTCATCAACTGTGAAAATCAAAGATAAACAAACAACTAAAGAGTAAGAACATGAAGTTTGTTACTTTGTTAACAATATATGAATTTACTTAATCAAGTCGTTTATCTAGTTAACTAACAAACTCCACTTTATGCTCACACTTTGTATTCAAAAAATCAACTAGATTTCTGAATAATAATTTATAAGTTAATGATAAACGCACAATAGTAACATTAAAAAAAAAAGAAAAAAAAAAAAGAAAAAAGAGATTTACATGTATCTACGTGGCTCACAGGATCAAGATTAGAGTTAGCGTTATCCATGAATGAAAGTTAAGTTATAATTATATTTGTAATTGTATTTAAAGAGATGAATATCATGGTTTAGAAAGTTTTTATAGTAAGAAACTTTCTCTTAAAATATAACTTCGTTTACAAGATTAAGATTTAATGCCCAAAAATTCACATGGGTTAAAGCCCGTAAATCTAATAATGTAATACCATCTTCGCTAGCTAATACTTTGGGTTACACTTATTTTTTTTTATATAATCTATTGAATTAAACAACTTTTATGAATACTCTTTTTCTTAAATGTGTTACATGCCAAAAAAATGTTAAGCAAAAAAGGAGAGTAGAAGGATTGAACTTATATATGTTGTGTATATCGATAAAAACATAAACTTGCGTTAACACACCATAATAACAATGGAGTTGATCAAACCATATCCTAATCTCTTATGAATAGTAAATTTTTATCCATGAATGTACATATTAATTAACAATAACAAACAATAACAATTTGATTAACAGGTATTAAAACTATAAATAATGATGTAATGTAAGCATGTCGTGTATTTATTTGTGCAATAAAGTCAATATTTTCACTGGTATAATTGTACCAATTAGAGATAAGCAATTTGGACAAAGCCCGACCCCNATGATAAACGCACAATAGTAACATTAAAAAAAAAAGAAAAAAAAAAAAGAAAAAAGAGATTTACATGTATCTACGTGGCTCACAGGATCAAGATTAGAGTTAGCGTTATCCATGAATGAAAGTTAAGTTATAATTATATTTGTAATTGTATTTAAAGAGATGAATATCATGGTTTAGAAAGTTTTTATAGTAAGAAACTTTCTCTTAAAATATAACTTCGTTTACAAGATTAAGATTTAATGCCCAAAAATTCACATGGGTTAAAGCCCGTAAATCTAATAATGTAATACCATCTTCGCTAGCTAATACTTTGGGTTACACTTATTTTTTTTTATATAATCTATTGAATTAAACAACTTTTATGAATACTCTTTTTCTTAAATGTGTTACATGCCAAAAAAATGTTAAGCAAAAAAGGAGAGTAGAAGGATTGAACTTATATATGTTGTGTATATCGATAAAAACATAAACTTGCGTTAACACACCATAATAACAATGGAGTTGATCAAACCATATCCTAATCTCTTATGAATAGTAAATTTTTATCCATGAATGTACATATTAATTAACAATAACAAACAATAACAATTTGATTAACAGGTATTAAAACTATAAATAATGATGTAATGTAAGCATGTCGTGTATTTATTTGTGCAATAAAGTCAATATTTTCACTGGTATAATTGTACTACCAATTAGAGATAAGCAATTTGGACAAAGCCCGACCCCGTTCATAGGCCTGGCCGGTAACCGGTCCTAAAAAGCCCGACCCGATGATGCCTGGACTCTGTCCGATCTGGCCTGGTCGGTCTTATATCATTCCATGTTTTGGTTTAAAGCCCGGTCCAAATCCCGGCCCGATATTAGGATTAGCCTGGACCAGCCCGGTTGGAGGCCTGGATAAAGCCCGAATAAAGCCTTGTCTGGCCCGATTTGTGGTAAAATAGACATTATTTGCATTTGACAACTCTTATAATCCTTTAATTAACCTAGGCCCGTTTGTTATCCACCTTTTGTCTTTATGGAATGGAGTGAAATTTTGAATCTTTAGTTTGAGTTTATATTTGCGGAATAAAGTAATAGATTTGATCAAAATATTCATTCCGCTGCATTTGTAGAGGCTTCGAAAGAATGATAGTACTATTCTGACAACTTTTGAGGTATGATTTATTCTCAGTCATAATAGGCACTAACATTTTATTAATATATGTATTTTTTTTTAATTTTTTTTGTTTATTAATTTTTTTTTCAAATAACACTTTTAAATTCAATGTCAATTTTTAAATTATATATACTTTTAATTAATTATTCATTATCTCTCCCTACAATTTTTACAAAAGCATTCCTAAATCCAAATCCGATTCTAACCCCATCTATGAACCAAACGCACCCCTAGTTCCTTTTAAATTTGGGTATAATAAATGCCATGCCAGCTCTTATTGCATATATCAGACTCGTAGTTATAAACTGTTAAATGTTGAACGTTTTGTAGAAGTGAAGACATGGTGCGATCTTGAGTTATTACTAGAAGAAAAAAGCTACTGTCATATACTCACATGTAACTACTTAATATATTCATTGATACCATCAATTAGAGGTGCAAATAAATCGGCTTTTTTCGGTTTTCGGTTTTTTAAAAACCGGTTATAAAAAAACCGGTTTTTCTAATAACCAGTTTCGGTTCGGTTTCGGTTTTTCGGAATCGGTTTTCTTCGGTTATAAATGTTCGGAGTCGGTTTTTTTCGGTTATAAATTTTTGTAATTGGTTTTTTTATCGGTTTTTTATTGGTTCGTTTTTTTTGGTTATAAATGTTCGGATTCGGATTTTTTATCGGTTATTTACCGGTTAGTACTTTTTTTTTCTTTTTTCTTTTTTCCCTTTTTTGTGTTATATTGTTGTGTATTTCTAAATGTAAAATGTTTTTAAAGGTTTGTAAATATGTAGGTTTGTAAAATGTTTTTTTGTGCTATTAATACCATACCTAATATAAATCTCTTCGTTGTCAATATATATATATATATATATATATATATATATATATATATATATATATATATATATATATATATATATATATATGGTATGGGTTAAAAATAAAAAGTCCTTATAATAAAAAGTATAGGAAGGTTGTGAGAAGTGACATTGTCACCTCTTTCACATCATATGACATCGTCAT
>LBNU01021753.1:58624-68646 GCA_014162995.1 Artemisia annua
ATATATACCACTGACTCCTCCCAAACTAACCAATCAACCAGGTATGGTCAACAAGTCAAATCTGAGAGAGGAGAGATCAATTTACAATCCGTTGAAAGCACAGTGTACTCACGGGTCGTTAAGTCCCAACGAGATTGAAATTGTGTTTTGAAACGTTATGGGAATGAGTGATTTGGGAATAGTAACCAGATAATGATTTGGATTGATTTACACTACTGATTGTTTGGAATGATAATGGAACAGTATTAACAAATACAGAAATGCAAATAATCCTAAAAACCTAAATGCGTACTGAAAAAGTGGAAATATGCAAAAATAAACTACAGGGGGTGAAAATGCAACTTTTACAAACTTGAAATGAAAAGAAAATTAAATTAAAAAGAAAATTATTTTTTTTTTGATTTTTTTATTATTTAAATACTAATTATTTAATAAAACTATTTAAAACTTAATTAAAATTCTATTTAAAGTAATCTAAAAAGAGTTATACTACAAATTAAAATTATAAAATTGCAAAATTAATTTCTAAAAATCTAAAATGACTTAAAAGAAATAAAAATTGAAAATAAATATTTTTATCTTTTTGTGGAACTTTTATTAATTAATTACTAAACTATTATTTAAAGGTTATTTAAACTAGATTAAATAAGAAAAATAGAAAATGAAAAGAGAAAATTACAAATCCAATTTTTACCGAATCTAAATAATGTGTACAAGCTAGGAAAATTATAAAAATGAATCTAGGATTAAATTTAAACACTTAAACTAATTTCTTTTTGGTTTTTTAATTTAAACTAATTTAATTAAAATTAAATCTAAAAATTACAAGATGAACAGTAAAAATTATAAGAAAATTACTAGAAATACTAAATATTATGAGGAACTTAGGAAAAATATAAAAAGGTACTACTGTTTAACAAAAATTAATAGAACTATTTAATTTACTAGTTTTAACTAATTATTAATTAAACTATGATTAATTCTAATAAATACTAAATTAAAAGTGAAAATTCTGAAAATTATTCTACAAACACTTTAAGATACTAGCAATTTAAGAAAAATAAGAAAACAGGTAAGTACTTAATTAAAATTTAAAAAGAAAAATTAAAATCTAAATTATATTAAATAGAAACTATCACTTTTATTAAAAAGTGATTATTTTTGGAATTTTCTTTTTGACAGATGATTATACACTAAAATTAACCAACTTATGTGAAATCACTTTTTATGAAACTTAAAGATAAGCACTTTGCACCCCTTAATAGCTTAACAGATGGTATTTTGGATTTTTAATAATGCAAAAGCTATTCAAAAGCTACACAGTGCATACAAGCTACAAATTAAGATGCAAACAACTAATATGAACACAATTTAAGATAAAGGAACTGAAAAAGCACAGTGCATAGGCCAAGATAAGCAAATAAGCAATTCCAAAATGCCACAGATACAAACAGACTAAAGAGGGGTATTGCAGGCCTATGTGGGGCCCTCAAATGAGCTCAGGGGTCCAAAAGAGCTTTTGAACCAATAAGCCAACCTGGGGAGCTTTCAAATAAGCCAAAAATCAAACCCTAATTCCCACAAATAAGCCCTGTGTGAGCTTATGAAGTTAAGTGAAAAAGCTCAGTGTATACTGACCACTCAGTATACACTTGAAATGGGACAAAAAAGAAGCTATGTGCAGACCTATTAAATAAGCTTGGGAATGAAAAATAAGCACTGGACTATTAATAATGGTTGCTTGGCTTCCCAAAAAGCCAAGAATCATGCACTGGGGCCCACTAATAAGCTCTATGGAAGCTTATGAACTTGGGTGAAAAGCTGTGACATAGGGGAGGTTACAGACCAAAGGGGGTACTTTAACACTGCTTATTTATAAGCAAATAGATTCCAAAATTGAATTTTCTTTTGAAATATGTAAACAAGCAACAAAATATTACAAAACAACAATTGGTTTGGATTTCCAATCTGTATTGAATCCTACATATCAAAAAGAAAAACTTGCCATTTTAACAGAGGTGGTATTTTTGACTTTTTGATTTTTATGAACACTTGACTTTTGTGAACTTTGATCTTGATTTATCAACTGATTATGATATATTAAGCTATATTAAAACTAAATTAAGCTGGAATAACTACTTGTGAAATGATTTGATGAGATTTGGACTCAAAATCCTTAACAGATACAAATGAGGTGAGATCAAAAGGTATTTTGACTTTTTAACAAATGACCACTGGTTTTTAAGTTATCTCAGGCCTAAATGAGACTAAGGAAACATGTACCAAGCATAAACAACAACAAGAACACACTGGATCACAGATAACACAGATTATCCAAAAAATGCTTACAAACTGTGAAGATGTGGTTTCCAAAGAGAAATCAAATTTTATACTAAGACACTGATTTGCAGAAGTATAATATGACCTTATGAACCTAAATGAGTACAGAACAACAAGATCTAACCACTAATTACCAAGATTACTACTAAGTCTATTTTGACAGTGAAAATGAAATATTAAGCAATAACCAATTTCAATTAACAAGCTACTAGTTTTAAGCAAGATTATCACTAACTAACACCAAATAAGCATAATCAAGCAAGAAATAACAGAACTTGAACAATAAAACAGTGAAATGAAAAATTGAGAATTATGCTTACAACTTTGCACTCCAGCTAAAACCAAGAACCAAGGACCAAGAACCAACCTATAGGCCTTCCACAAGACCACTAACCCATGGCCATCCAAAATACACCATGCTCCAGCAATCTACAATCTTCAACCTGCAATTTTTTATTTTTCACTGATTTTTTGTATTTTTTTTTGTATTTTTTGCTTTTTGATACTACACTGTATTTTAAGGTTTCTAAAAGCTTTTAGAAGCTTTCTAGGAGCTTATATGAGCTTAATGAGTCCTGAATAACAACTATAGAACACAACAGAATATAAAAGAGATTTTGAGGTAATTTTTGCTCAAACTGAATTAACCAAAAGAAACCTTAATTCATTGATTTAGAAAGATTCAAAGTACATTGGAATCACTGAAATTACAATTGAAAAGCTAAAACATACACTAAAATTTAAAAACTTATGAATTCGACACTAAATTATGCTAATAATCTACACAGCCTTCATCTCTGAGTTTCTTCTTCTTTTATAGCCATCCAAGGGTTCTTCTAGGGTTTCTGAGCAATTTCCACAACCATTGGATCAAATTCACTCAATCTTGGCCATACACGTGTTTTTGGCGCCAAAAATGGGAGAGAGACTTTGGACTGTTTATAACAATTGGGGGGTGGCAGCATTTGATGCTGAGGTGAAGGGTTTGGTGTAGTGGTTTGGGCGGTGGATGTGATGGAGATGGTGGGGGGTGGTGGAGGTGACAGGTTGCAGGCAAGTGGGAGGTAAGAGGTGGAGAAGGTGGAAACGGGGTGTTTGATTTTTATAACTAAGGGGGGTTTGGGCCAGTGAAGTGTTGGGCCCAAAAAGAAAAAATGCTAAGGGAGGGTGTGGGTTGGACTGGTGGATGGGTTTGTTTTGGATTTGGACTTGGGGGCTTATAATAAAAAGGGATCCGTTTGGTTTGTATAGATTTTAAGCCCAAGGACCAATTGTGTAATTTTTGGATTTTTTGAGGGACTGATTTTGCCAACTTTTCAAAGTATCTTCAAGGGTGATTTCTTGCCATTTGTGAATAGTATAAGGTCTTTAGTTGACTTTTCCACTTTTTGATTCTTTAGGGACCTTTTCTGCCAACTTTGAAACTTGAGGGACCAATTATGTAATTTCACCACCCAAGGACTATTTTTGCCAATGTTTCACAACACAAGGACCATAATTGTTATTTTCCAAAAGATTTTAATCCCAGGGGCTATTTTTGACACTTTTGCAAAGTTCAGGGACTAAACTTGTAAACTTTTGAAAATTTTCATCAAAGGACTAATTATGACAACTTGTGATTTCTAAAGGACTTTGGTTGACTTTTCTTTCAAAATTAATGCTTAGGGACTAGATTTGACAAGTTTTGAAAGTTGAGGGACTGAAACTGCCAATTGTGCAAACTTTGTTCGTTTTTCATTTGTTTTTAAACATTTTGCATCTAAAACATATAAAACACAACGCTGAGATATTTTCAGTATTTTGATGCATATTTGGGTGTTTTTGGATGTTTTGGCAGTTCAGATGATACAAAAATGATGAGTATTTACACACTTATCAACCACACCTAATATAAATACATTTTAATAATTATTTTATTTCATTTCTACACACAAACACACACACACTAATACTCTCTCTACAAAATTTCTCCTACCTCTCTCTCTCTATCACCGCCGGCCACCACCATCTTCTGGTCGCCGGAAAAATTTTTCGGCCACTTTTATTTTGTTACACCAAAAGATAGATCGGGACGTGCTCGTTCCGGAAGTACAAGCCGATTTAATCAAAACCACCTCGAACCCCTCCAACCACCACTAGCCGCCGCCCCTTGCACCACCATCAACACCACCACGAGCCACCACCTCCCTCCTCCTCTTTTTCTTTTTCTTTTCTTGCTCGGTAAAACATCCATGTGCACCCTATTTGTTATTTTTTTTATTCTTTTTATTTTTATAAAACCCAAATATTAAAAATATTACTTTATAGTAAAAATAATTATTTTTCCGAAAATCTTTTATTATATCCGAATATTTTTATAAAATTTTTACATTTTTATTTATTTTATTTATATATACCGAAAATATATGTATATATATAAAAAAAAATTAAAAAATAATAAATAAATAAATAAAACCGGTTATTTTTAAAAACCGGTTAAAACCGGGTATTAAACCGGTAAAAAACCGGTCGGAAGTAAAAACCCATAACCGGTCTAACCGGTTCGGTTAAAAAAAACCGGACCGGTTTTCGTAAAAACCGGTTCCGGTTATTTCACCGGTTAAAAAAAACCGGTTGCCGGTTTGCACCTCTACCATCAATTACCTTATTAATTTATTTTTAGAAATCAGATGCACTTCATAGCAATTAGCAACTAAAAGTTAAAATCCCACATGTCTTAAAGCTAAAAGTTACATCCGCAGTATGTTAAAAGCCCACCCACTACTAACAAAATGAGGCCCGACCGACACGTAGAAACATAGGGGTGTTCATGGTTCGGGTAATAAACCGAATAAACCGAAAACCGAGAATCGAACCGATGAACACCCCTAAGAAACACAAGGCATGCTATCAATTGAGCCACAAAGATAGAATAGCACCAAATTCGACTTGGATTTAAAGTATAGCAAATTGCCAAATTGAAATAACCTAAAAGACATACCGCAAAACAAAGTAGTCCAAACACCCTTCTAGAGAGAAGGCTCAAGGTGCACACGAGGCAAAAGACTATCGTAATGTTTAGTACATCGTAATGAAAGTGAGAATTTAAACGATTATTATGACGTAATGAAAAACTTGTTCAATATAACTCTTAAGAGAACTTTATAATTATAATTGACAACAAGTGAAAATAAGGAAGAAATCATTGGGAAGAAAAGTTAAATACCAAAAATTTCACTAAGTTTTTGATGAACCAAAAAAATTCGCACATATTTTTTCTTTACAAAATTTATTTTTTTCGATCTTTAATGAGTTTGTCTCCAATTGTCACATTTGTTTTTATTTTTTATTAATATTATTATTATTATTATTATTATTATTTATCTAACTACCTATAAAGAGAAAATGGTCAAATGAAAAAGTGAAAACTGAATTTTTGCTCAATGCCCATAATGCCATTGTAAAATCAATCGAAACTGAATGTCTCTAACTTAAGCAAGGAAACAATATTGACAATGTATGTCTCTAATGGAAGTCAAATCTAAAAAGTAGCAGCTTGTACCGTGCTATTCTCCAAGCTTCTCCAGCAAGCTAAGATTGAGAATATTATGCATTAAAATCTTCAAATCAACACTGTGAATTTTGCATAAACCATTTATGTGAATTGAAGACAAGAAGTTATCACATGAATTTTCTTTTGAAAAACAAATTATGCATCTCAACTACCTCTGCAATCTCTAAGGTAATCTCTTTATCTTTTGTTACATATATGAGTACGATCTAATTAAGGAAAAGGTATAATTGCATCTGTTCCGGCGATTGACTATTATTTAATTTTTATCAATTTCAGTTTCTGATTCTAATTTCACTTAAATATGTTCAGATGTGAATTTCAGGTGCGAGGGGAAATACATGATGATGGGTAGTTGAAGAAAATTATTGTGTTTTCTATATTCAATTGATCAAGGCGATAAATCATTTTCTGTTTTTTATTCTGTATTTTGAATGATAAGTCTCCAAATGATTATCTGATAGATGTGGTTGTTTTACATATGGAATGATCGCCAAATAGTTCTTGCATATGGCAGTTTCAAATCAAAGGTATGTAGTTCTTAACCTTTTTGTTTTCTTATTTTTGTTCTGAATAATTATCAAGGATCCATGTTATTGATTTATCTATTAATTCCAATCATAAAGTTTATGCAAATTTAGTTACGATTTCCATTGTTTAAAAAAAGATTAAAACTTGAGTAACATTTTGATTGATCAACGGTTGTTTGCTAAAATGACAAAATGCTTCAATCTACTTATTGATATATGAGTATATAGGTTGGATAAGTCACATGTTATCTATTTACAAAGCTGAAAAATTCTTGCTGTAACGTAGCAAACGTGGGATCTGAAGGCTTTTACAGGTCAGCTCTTGTGATTTGTGTTCTAATATTATATTTATGAACATTTTACCTAAAGTTGGTTATTTCTTTTTTTAGTGTCTTTGAGTCTGAGTTGGCTTCTACAGATTTGACATGGACGGGTTTGTAGCATTTTAATTTGTTACTAAGAGTTTACTGCAATGACTTGCACAATCATGTTCATGTAAAAATTTTTTGGGTAACCATGGTGTCCGACCTTTTTGGCCGACTAATCCACAGACTCAAACAATGTAAAGCCCTCCGTACAATGAGCAAATGAAATGTTAGGGTGAGTTCAACAAGTCTTTGTTAATATGATAATTCTTTAAATCATCTTAATTGTTTTTACATCTTATCATCAATGGTTCTCTAAATCGATTACATGTAATATTTCAAAGCAAAATTGAGATAATTCCGCCTATGCTTTTATGTATAGTACAAAGTACTGTACAATAGTTTTACTTGAATATACGTAAAATTAAATGGACACCAATACTGACTGCAAATTAGCAAATGGTAATTTTTATCTCTCAAATTCGGTAAATGAGACTAAATTTATTGGTATTATTTAGTCTTATATATTCATCTTTGGCTTAAGTTGACATGTAACCAGATAATTAACTTTGATTTATGTGGCTTACATGACAAAGTCATCAATTTTCAATCTCACTTTCACATGTTTTATTTACAGAGCTACAACACTTGAGATTAGAGTTTTTTAAATGATCATAGTACTTTTAAATTTTATTTAACAAAAATAGGTACTTTGAAATATATTTAAATTATAATTGTACTATTTTCTCTTGTATTACTGTAGAACCTAAGTACCAATGATTTATACTTAGAGATATGTAACTTATGTTGTAGTTCTTGTTTTCTCTTGTAAATATATTTATTCATGACCATGATTCATGATTCATGTTTATATTTATTTTAGTAGTCCAAGATTTTCAAACATCAATTACATATCTCATGGTGTGTAAATAGCAGTCACTTTATATGATCATGAATCACACACAAAGCCAATAGCACTTGCTAAGATAGACACATGAAAACGATAAATAACATACATAGCATCGTCTTTTAAATTCTTAGAGATCACATTTACAAGCGAAAACAAGAACTACAACTTCTTTGCCGAAATTAAACCATTTAAGGACGCACATGCACCCAATGCAACAAAGAGTGTCTCAGAAACTCTACAATTTTGCTGTGACTACTCTTATCATACTAAGGAGCACACCGAATAATCTGAATAGCTTCTACTAACCTGCATATTCTAGAGTCGAATAAGTAGGTATAATCGTTGGCCGGCTTGTAACCGTGTAAACAGTTTAATTCATGAAATGCCAAATGAATAAAACTATACATATATTCAATAACAAACAACTTCCATTAAAAAAAACTAGATGAACAAAACATGTATTGACTCACCAGTGTTGAACTTATGTTCTACAAGTGGGGTAATAAACAAAATTCATATAAGAAAACTACCACAAACTTTACTTGGAACTGAAAGCTAAAGTAAGTAACGAAACATAAACGTAACAACGATACAATGTATGTGACTCCCTCCCGAGTCACCACATACATCGTTGTAAGTAACCGTCGACAACTCCCTGTCTTGCTTCTTCAAGTGTATATCTTATTATTTTTAATAAAAAAAATACTGTGTTACCTATTGAAAATTGCATCATTTTTTTTTTTTTTTTTTTTTTTTTTTNACATTTTTGTAATTACTTTTAAAAGTACAATACTTTGTTAAATAAAATTTAAAAATGCAATACTCATATAAAAAACTCAGATTATATGCCCTTGGTAATTGCATTGCATGCAATGATCATGTCGCTCTTACACATACCGATCTTGATAATGTAACTAAGCTTGATTACATGTTAAACTTATTGTCATATTGTGAGAATCTAGAAATCTCTTAAATACTAATAAAACATGTGAAAGTGGGATTACAAATCATGTGTAATCAGTTGTAAATTAGATGGTTTTTCAAAATGCTAAATGTTTCTGACCCGTTTGACACGTTACTATGGCTTTCTGCTTCAACACCAGTTTCTGCACTGACTGAACCTGAAATGGTGATAAGAAGGGAAAGCAAGGTTTAACACTGGTTGTGCCTTCAATCTCAGTTTCTACACTAATGGGTCCAAATAACTGTTTAAGAGTTTCAGAGTTAATTTCAGGGGCTGTTCGGCGTCTTTAAGATGCTATTAGGGGCTGCAATTTCAGCAACCATATGACGTCTTTAACATGCAATTAGGGGCTGTTTGGCATCTTTAAGATGCTATTAGGGGCTGCAATTTCAACGGTTGTTTTGATCACCATTTAGCGTCTTTAACATGCTATTAGGGGCTGCAATTTCAGCAACCATATGACGTCTTTAACATGCAATTAGGGGCTGCAATTTCAGGGGCTGTTTGGCGTCTTTCAGATGCTATTAGGGGCTGAAATTTGAGGGGTTGTTTTGATAGCCATTTGGCATGGCCATATTGTTCTTTAAAAGCCAAAGGTCTGGAAAATTGCCATGGACTAAAGCGAGTTAAATGGTGTCGTGACTCAGAACTATTTGATGGTGAGTCCAAGAATGTACGAATAATTAACTATTGATGACCAGAACAGTTGCATTTGCAACCTACTTTTTTTCATTATTTCCAGGTTTGTATGAATTGCAAGAAGAAAGACTTATGATCTTTTATTTCATTTCTTTAGACTATACAATTATTAAAATACTTTGCTTCTTTTCATTAGTTGTTTTATATATGCACTTGGAAACCGACTTAAAACTGTAAATCATTGTGCATACCTGTTACATGATCTTTTTAAATTACCTTGTATTGAGGAGTTTCCCAAGTTTAGAGTTTTTACTATGATACATTTATTCGTTTATAGGGTGGGAAGGCAGGTGGTGAATGTGACATCATTCATGGTGAGAGTAGACTTACAGAAGCACATTGATTTCTCACCCACTAGCCCGTTTGGAGGTGGCCAACCTGGAAGAGTGAAGCGAAAGAATTAGAATTCTGCTGCAAAGAAGGTTACAGGTGGTGATGCCGATGAGGATGATGAAGAATGAGCACACATGGCTGCTTTGAGATACTATATCGAAGGTCAATGAGTATTGAGTTCACCATAATGTCTTTGTAGGAAGTTTTAGATGCTTCTGTTTGCATCTGTCTTTTTATGGATTTAGGTAATGACTATGTTATGCTTTCAAGATGCTCTGTTATGTGGTTGATAAAAACAATAAACTTGATATTATTTTGGTTTACAAATTAA
>LBNU01021755.1:4161-33538 GCA_014162995.1 Artemisia annua
GGGGAGGGTTTGTTCCGTTATTATTTATTATTATTATTTTTTTAATGGGATTTGGTTTATTAGTGGGCTAAGTAAGTAAGTAATGGATTTTAGTTTTGGATTTGGTTTATTAATGGATTTTAGTTTGGGTTGGGTAGATGGGCTTATGTAAAATGTAATGAATCAATTTTATTGGTTAATGTATTAAAAAAAAAATTCACAATTAAAATGGGGGGTCGAAACCGAATATACTGAAATTTTTCTACACGAAAACTATATACCCCTACATCGTAAAAAAAAATTCGGGGGGTCGGACGCCCCTCCCCGCCCTTTAATAGCTGCGCCATTGGTGTACACATATTTTTCACAAAGAAAAAAGTATTTAGATGAGAAAGTATCTTAAATGAGTAATATTTTAGCACGTTTAGCTAACTAATTGAATTATATATAAATGGTGACACTTTATATATAGCATTACTTATCGAAAGGCCTCATTATTTAATTTCGTACAGGGCCCTAAAAATTTTTATAAATTCATGGTACGCCCTGGTTATTACCTTAGTTCATAAATCAAATACTCCTAAAAAAGTATATGATTTTAGGCCCATCTCTCGTTGTAATGTGGTGTATAAGTGTATTAGCAAAATTATTGCTAATAGAATTAAAGGGGTCTTAAACTCATTGGTTGATGACTGTCAAAGTGCTTTTATTCCTTCTCGGCAAATCAGTGATAACATATTGCTTTCCTAAGAGCTGATGAGAAATTATCACAGAAAGAGTGGTCTTTCTAAGGTAGCCTTTAAAATTGATATTGTTAAAGCCTATGATTATGTGGATTGGAGTTTTCTTAGGCAGTGTCTTATCCATTTTGGTTTCCCTTGGAAAATGATTAACTGGATTATGAGTTGCATTACTTCCCCTTCTTTTACTGTTAATGTGAATGGTGATCATTGTGGTTATTTTAAAGGCATGAGAGGTTTAAGGGAAGGTGATCCTTATCCCCATATCTTTTCACTCTAATTATGGAAGTTCTTTCCTTATTAATCAAGCAGAAGATTCAGGACAACAGTAATTTCAAGTTTCATTGGAGATGTGGTAAAGTGAATCTTACTCACCTTTGTTTTGCGGATGACCTCATGATTTTCACTCATGGAGATATTAAGTCTATTTCTGTTGTTAAGACTGCTCTGGAAGAATTTAGCCGAATGTCTGGTTTAAAGCCTAGCATGGAGAAAAGTCTTGTGTTTTTTGGAAATGTTCCTGATCATGTTAAGTCTCTATTCTGGAAATAATGCCTTTTCCTCGTCGGTTCCCTCCCAATCAAATATTTGGGTGTTCCTCTTATTTCCTCAAGACTTTGCAAGCATCATTGTGCTCGTGGAAGAACAAATCTCTATCATTTGCAGGCAGACTTCAGCTGTTAAAATCTGTGGTTAGTTCTATTCAGGTTTATTGGTCTTCTGTGTTCATCCTGCCTAAATTTGTTACGTATGAGATTGAAAAGCTTATGAGGTTGTTTTTATGGTCCCAAGGTGAGTCTCTTAGGGGTAAAGCTAAAGTGAAATGGAAAGATGTATGTAGGTTGAAAGAGCAGGGTGGGTTAGGTATCAAGTCTCTTCAGTTGTGGAATGTGGCTTTCATGTCTAAACATATTTGGAATATTGTGTCTAATAAAGAATCCTTGTGGGTGAAATGGGTGAATGCTTATAGGTTGGTTGATAGAAGATCTGCTGTGAGGAACTTCTGGGATATTCCTATTTTAAATGATGTCTGTTGGAGCTGGAAGAAGATCTTGTTGTATAGAGAAGTGTTTAGAAGTCATATTGTTATTAGGATTGGGAATGGGAGGAATACTTCCGTGTGGTTTGATAATTGGTCTTTCTTAGGCCCTTTATGCCAATTTATCTCTAATAGGGACATCTTTGAAGCTGGTCTATCTCTTTCTTGCGAAATTGCTGATATTGTTTGTAACGGTGAGTGGAAATGCCTGAATGTTGGAAGAAGAGAAGCTGGATATAGCTCTTTGGAAGACTAGGAATGATAAGGTATGTTCTTTTTCTGTTAAGGCTGCTTAGACTGATTTATCTACTCCTCAACCTATTGTACCTTGGTATAAGATGGTTTGGTTTAGTCAAAATATTCCTAGGCATGCTTTTATTCTATGGCTTGCCATAAATAAAAGATTGAATACTCAAGATAAGGTGGCTATTTGGAATAAGATTGATGATTTAAAGTGTCCTCTTTGCAACGCTGTTAAAGATGACCATGATCACTTATTTTTTGGGTGTGTTTTTTTCCCTGAAAGTGTGGAATTATTTTAAGGGACTTATGAAGTTTGATGTTGCCCCGGATAATATTTTTGCTGTTATTGATCTTGTTTCTGATAAGTTAAGGGGTAAATCTATTTGGAGTATCATTCAAAGACTAGTTATTGGAGCTACTGTGTATTCCTTATGGATTGAAAGGAATAATAGATTATTCCATAGGAGTGCTAGGAGTGCTGATGACATTTCTAGTAGTATTAGAGATCTTGTTAGACTTAGGCTGCTAAGCTTAAAGATTAAGAAGTCTAAGCAATCTCTTGAAGCTGCTAGTTTATGGAAGTTCCAGGTGATACATGGCAATTTGGGAAGGGAATCTAGATGTTAAAATGTCGAATTTGTGCTGGAATGTCTGGTCTTTGGTTACTCAGAGTGATTTTATTTGGGCTTCTTTTTCCTTTTGTAAGTTTCAGTTGATTGCTGTTGAGTGGTGGCTTGTCTATTTTGAGGGTTATATGCTTGTTTCTATGTCCCTTTGTTCTTGTAGTTGTGATATGGTTATTATGGATTATATGTCTATTCACCTGGTGATTATCCATTATGACAAAGGGAAGTGGTTTTTTATTGCTGANCCTCACATTCACTCCCCAACACACATCTAAACATCTCGGAACTAAAAAGAAACAAAAACGAAAGAGCAATTAGAAAGATCTAGAAGACGAAAATACACTTCATTCGTGAGTTTTGTTTCTCTTTGTTCTTGCAGAAAGTAACAAAAGAAAGAACCCAAGTTTGGTTTGTTTGTTTCGTGTTGAGCAAAACTGAAAGAGAAACTAAGTGTTTGATTGATGTTCAAGCGGAACTAAAAGAGTTTGTGTTCAGTTTTGGTTGCAGAAAGATACAAAAGGGACGATATTTTACTAGCCATAAAGTAGTTGCCTTTGTATCTTGGATGCTTGTTTGTTTTGTTTAGGGTTAGAATACGTCTTTAAAACTTAAAGTTGCTATCAGTCAATCACTAAAACTTCTTTGGCCCAGTAACATACTTAATAAAATGTCCAATACTTATACTTTGACCCAATACTTATTTTCTTTTTTGTTTGACTTTGTACTATACAAGTTCGTTTTTATTCAGAATTATATTGCTTAAACATTGGTGTCATTAAAAGTATACATCTTAACTCATTATATTTATGTTTATTTTACAGAAAATGGACTCTTGGCTTTTAGTAGTCGGTAATGTTACGCAACAAATTGAATATCATACTAACCCGTAATTTATAAGTAAAAAATATAAATAACTCATGTCGCATTAAAAGAGATTAATTTTTGAGACATGGCAAAAATGCCCAAACATGCATAGATAAGTTACATATTAATTTGACAACAATGAAAGGTGTTGTATTATAAAGAGAAAAATAAATGAGATTAATATTCGAGATTACTTATTTTGTTATATTTTCTATCTTATTATCAACATTATTTAAAGTTATTTATATTTAAAATTATTGGTATTCATTTATTGTTACGAAAAACATACATTAAGAAAAATACTAACCAATAAATATTTATATGAATCTGTTATCGCAACGCACGAGTATCCTACTAATATTTCCAACACGAATCATACACTCCAGTTTTTCAACATGATTTGCTAACTTTTTTGTTTGACGAGTATAATATCACTCGAACTAATTTGCCAACAATTAGGAGTGAGCATTGGTCCAGGATCGGACCGACAGGACCGAGGACCGAATTAGCCAAAAAGTCAAGACCGAGGACCAGACCGAATGTGGTCGGCCCGGTCTGGTCCGGTCTCGGTCGGTCCGTCGGTCGGTCTGGTCCAACAAAGCTAAATAATCGGTTTGTGGTCCGGACCGAGGACCGAATTATCCAAAAAGCCAAGACGGAGGACCGGTCCGAATATGGTCGGTCCAGTCCGGTCCGGTCTCGGTCGGTCCGATCCGTTCGGGTCGTTTGCTCAGCCATTCCAACAAGTATATAATATCATACTTGTATATAGTTTCCTTTTCATTCAATCTATTATGACTTAAAATTTAGCAGACTGTAATGTTATCTTCAAATAGAAATATTGCTAGCCGAAAATTTTAGTTACAGGGTACCCGCCGCCGCAACGCGCAGGTACCCTGCTGGTATATGAAATAAGTGTGAATATAAATGGTGACAGAAATTTATTCTATTCTAAATAGTTAATTAAAAGCTTTACATACACGTCTAATGTTTCCAGTAGAACCAGTCTTGAACCCGATTCTACCCATTCGCACCATGGAACTCATGAAATCACCCTCAAAAGATGGTCCTGTCAATGGACTCAACAAGCCGAAATATGAATCCACTATTCCCTTTGTTGTCGGGTCATCCATTAGCTTCGCATCTGATTGTAACACTGCAAATCCACTTCTAATGTTTTGGAAGATTTGTTTGTCAAAAATATCTCCGCTCCCATGATCCATTGGCAACCTGTCATTGGGGTTCCCTTCTTTAGGGCATGCTGACGTCAGTTCAGGTAGGAAACTGGGGTTTATACTTGGGTCGGGACCTTCACTAGAAGCAAAGTCATATAGTCGTGTAGTCATGAAGAAACATGCGGTTGTACCAATAGTATGCGCAGCTGAAATTCATTGAAAGTTTAGGTAAGTGGATATTCATTAATTAGTAGATGCATTTACACATGTTTTTATCTATGCTGTATCCTAATTTAAAAAACTATGACTTTGATGTATGCAAGTTTTTGTATCAAGAATTTGGTCATGCCATGTTTGAGACAATCATCTATATATACTCAAACTAATGAAAGCAGTTGTTCACATATTTGTCCCACCCAAAATAACTTACCAGTTGTTGGTCCCAATCATATATTAATGCACATGGGTGGGACAAATATATCAATATTACATTAATTTTGACCCTCTAAATATATCCAAAGATTCAAGGTGGTTAAAATCAACCCTTCTGAGTAATTTTACTTGTAAAGTTTTTACTTACAATGATGCATTAGAGTACAAGAGATGAATCTATAAAAGATCAAAGTATTTAAAGGAAAAAAAAGGGCTAATTACTTAAAAATGCATCAAACTTGACACTTTTTATCATTGTACGTAGCCATCTTTTTTTTTCCCTAATGTGTGACTAAACTTTCGAATTTGGTACATTGTGTGTATTTTGTGACTATTTAGCCCTGTAAAATGACCATTTTACCCTTCAAAATTTGGAAAATATAAGGGTAAAATGGTCACAAAATACACACAATATACCAAATTCGAAAGTTTAGTCACACATTAGGAAAAAAAAAGATGGCTACATACAATGGTAAAAAGTGTCAAGTTTGATACATTTTTAAGTAATTAGCCCAAAAAAAAATGGCAATTGGTTGCATTTTTGGTGAAATTATCAGTTAACTAGTTTGAGCCTAGCCTAGCTATATGATGATAACCAAGCTCTATATATGAACTTAATCAATCAAAAATATGATACTACTATTCCCAAGAATAAAAAAGAAACATATTTCGGTAATATTGCTATCGTTACAGAACAACGTGAGAAAGATGTGACTTCAATTGAATGCATTGTCAAAAAGTTTCAGGAAAGAAGGAATAACAGTTGGTTGTTGGTACAATGACAAATATAGTAAATCTTTTTCTTTTTTCTTTTTTTTTTTTTTTTTAACTGATTTCTTGTATAAAATTAAGCAAATACAATTGGTGGCCTTTTAAACTGTGTTGTAAATAATGATTAAAGTTTTAAAAGTTTAAGTTTGGTATTCATATAATTGATGACATTTGATAATGAGATATTTGTGTGAATGGGTGTAATGGTAAAAGGCTCTTTTCTATAAATATGTTTAGAAGTACACATTTTGTTAAATAAATTTTAAAAATGCTATGTTTAACTAAAAAACTCCTTTTTTGAACACTAGATAAGTAGATATTACGCATAAAGGTTATACAATATCAAATCATATGATCATTCAATACAAATACCATATAAAAGAAACTATATATAGCTAAAAAATAAGTGTGAATGTAAATAGTGATAGAAACTTGTTCTATTCGAACTAGTTAATTAAAAGCTTTACATACACGTCTAATGTCTCCACTAGAACCAGTCTTGACCCCGATTCTACCCATTCGTACCATGGATTTCACGAAATCACCCTCAAAAGAAGGTCCTATCAATGGACTCAACAAGCCGAAATATGAATCCACTATTCCCTTTGTTGTCGGGTCGTCCATTAGCTTCGCATCTGATTGTAACACTGCAAATCCACTTCTAATGTTTTGGAAGATTTGTTTGTCAAAAATATCTCCGCTCCCATGATCCATTGGCAACCTGTCATTGGGGTTCCCTTCTTTAGGGCATGCTGACGTCAGTTCAGGTAGGAAACTGGGGTTTATACTTGGGTCGGGACCTTCACTAGAAGCAAAGTCATATAGTCGTGTAGTCATGAAGAAACATGCGGTTGTACCAATAGTATGCGCAGCTGAAATTCATTGAAAGTTTAGGTAAGTGGATATTCATTAATTAGTAGATGCATTTACACATGTTTTTATCTATGCTGTATCCTAATTTAAAAAACTATGACTTTGATGTATGCAAGTTTTTGTATCAAGAATTTGGTCATGCCATGTTTGAGACAATCATCTATATATACTCAAACTAATGAAAGCAGTTGTTCACATATTTGTCCCACCCAAAATAACTTACCAGTTGTTGGTCCCAATCATATATTAATGCACATGGGTGGGACAAATATATCAATATTACATTAATTTTGACCCTCTAAATATATCCAAAGATTCAAGGTGGTTAAAATCAACCCTTCTGAGTAATTTTACTTGTAAAGTTTTTACTTACAATGATGCATTAGAGTACAAGAGATGAATCTATAAAAGATCAAAGTATTTAAAGGAAAAAAAAGGGCTAATTACTTAAAAATGCATCAAACTTGACACTTTTTATCATTGTACGTAGCCATCTTTTTTTTTCCCTAATGTGTGACTAAACTTTCGAATTTGGTACATTGTGTGTATTTTGTGACTATTTAGCCCTGTAAAATGACCATTTTACCCTTCAAAATTTGGAAAATATAAGGGTAAAATGGTCACAAAATACACACAATATACCAAATTCGAAAGTTTAGTCACACATTAGGAAAAAAAAAGATGGCTACATACAATGGTAAAAAGTGTCAAGTTTGATACATTTTTAAGTAATTAGCCCAAAAAAAAATGGCAATTGGTTGCATTTTTGGTGAAATTATCAGTTAACTAGTTTGAGCCTAGCCTAGCTATATGATGATAACCAAGCTCTATATATGAACTTAATCAATCAAAAATATGATACTACTATTCCCAAGAATAAAAAAGAAACATATTTCGGTAATATTGCTATCGTTACAGAACAACGTGAGAAAGATGTGACTTCAATTGAATGCATTGTCAAAAAGTTTCAGGAAAGAAGGAATAACAGTTGGTTGTTGGTACAATGACAAATATAGTAAATCTTATGATCAGTAATTGAGTATGCTTTCTTTTATCATAGGAATTACAATAAAAATTCATGTGTATATATGTTGCATGTAGTTATTGTTTTTTTATTATTATTATTTTTATTTTTTTCTCTTTTTCAACATGTAAAGTAGTAATTTTTGTAACCTTGATCCTACCGTTCTATACTTTTCAAGTAAATTAATGTATTTAGGAGTATGATTAAAACTAGTATTTCTCCTTACCCCAATATTGTGGTGAGTTGGTTAAGTTGTAAAAAGGAAATGTCTTCTTATGATAATAATGATCCTGTAATTTAAGAATAATTTCCAATGTAAAATGCAAAATTCTTTGTCCATTTTAGCTGAAACCTTGTATGTCGCAGACTACTAATTGCATAAATAATCTTTGAGATATAGGGTTTCGGCGCATAAATCATTGGTGAGAGAGGATTTTCACTTTAAGCTAAAATGAGAAACCACAATTTGCTTTTACGGTTTACAATATTTCTTATAAAGAGTATATTATCTGTAGGACTAGATGTTTTAAAGTTACATGTGTTGGACCACATAATAAAATCAGATTCTCAAAATTTTATGTAACTGTTTGCCCTTATGAAATCTTAAAATCTGGTTGCTATATAATCACATGAATTGTTAAAAAATGGTCTGTAGTATGTTAATACTCTGTATTTGTAAACATTTAAAAGCAAAAATCAATTTTAAACCATTTTTTACACAAGATTAATCAAGTCTATACTTTAATGTGTGTGATACTGTGATAGCACCTATCCATTGTGAGCATGTGTTTAGGGAGAGAGAAAGATTACCACTGAGGATCACAAGGTCTCTGTCATTAAGACCTTTTTCAATAAATTTTTGTTTGAGAATCTGAATTGAATCTTGGACATCAGGCATTCTCCCAGCCAGTTCCATACGTGACACCAAACCATCTTTTCTTCCAGTTTCAACCTGATAAACTGGCCCATGACTCTGTCAAAAAACAATAACTAAGGTAAAAACAATTTACCATCAAAACCTCACACATACTAAAAGCTGTAACTATGTGAGAGAAAGAGCAATGTGGATAATGATGATCTTTTTTTGCTTTTTTTACTTACCAAAGCAACTGCATCTCTTGCAGCCATGGCCACAATATCAGCACAAGAAACAACACCAGGACACATACTTTCCAGCTGTGCTTTTGCATTCTCTATTACATCATATCCTCGTACCCCTTGATGCCCATTTGCTATTCGTTCCGAATTGTTTCCGTTATCAATAAGGATCGACCCATCACAACCCTGCGAATTGAATTTCTCATTAAGTCATCAACACAGAAGTGGAATCCATTGTAAATTATGGTTTAAAAACACTAATACATTATTCATTGGATGCCAAAATGACATCTCTTGCATTGTGAATTTCTCATTAATGCCAAAATGACATGGTAGCATTTGTAAATAATTTCACCTTTAAAAAAAAGTTAAATTACCAACACATATCTTTTAAATGCTGGTAATAATGTTAAGTTGTATTTTTATACATATGGTATCAGGCAAAAACTTTCTCTATCCATCACATTAAATTTTGATATGAATTTCTCTTTACACATAAAACGCAAGATTCTTATCAAAATAATTATTTTCACCATTCTCACAAAATATATTATTTCGCACGCAAAGCAATATACAGAGACAGAACCTCAACAAAGCAGTCATGGAAGTGAAGCCTGAGCATGGCAGCAGGAGTCTGAGAATCAGATTTGGTTGCATCCTTCACAACATTAGCAACGACTGTTTCAGCTGCTGGACACACCTTATTGTAAAACCCTACTTCTAGTTGTGCTTCTGTAAACCCGATAAAGAATTTAAATACTATGATCATAACCAACATCATAATTCTCATTTTTATCATTTTCAACAAATTTGTTTTTTGGGGGTGTGTGGGGTTCTGTGGTTTCAAAGAGGCTAAGCTTCAGTATTTAAGCTTTTTGCATTGGAGTTAAAAATTGCAGGTGAATTGCTTTTGTTTCTATTACATGCAGAATTTAATATTTTCACTTTGTCTCTATGTGCCTAGCTTATCTGTACATAGTATATAGTATATTCAGTTTATATCACCAAGTAATACACGTAATGTCTATTTATTGTCAATTGAATGTAAGAGAATAAAATGGTCAAAAGAATTAATGAATTATTACCTTAGCTTCTCTATGAAGTTTAAATCATTTTTGGTAGTGAAAATGAAATTTTACTTATTTTAGAATTGTGCTTTAACTAACGTGGCTAGATTTTAGTAATGAGATTTCTTTGAGGGTATTGTACTGTTATATAATTTTAGTAAAGTTTTAAGTGGTATCCAGCAAATGAATTAGTAGTGAACTTGAAGATCGGCATTGCATCGTCACATGATCAAAAATAGCAAATTCTACTAAAGTACGTCATTAGTTCATTCATTTCCAAAACGCGGGACATTGAGAAGAGATAGATTTCCATTAAACCAGCCAAACCGACCGTTCTTTTGGAAAATAGAATTCTATATCAAGATGACTACCATGTCAATCGTAATAAACTGGTGAGTGTTGATTGTGAATATGAAATAAGTGTAGTAGATGCTCAATGGTTGTGCATGAGTATATGTACATTAGATATCGTTGACAAGTTAAAAGACCTATGAAACACGGGTTTTCAGAGAGATAGGTTAAATTAAACGCGATGCTATGTACCAGGGGCGAAGCCAGGATATCAAGTTAGGGGGGCCAATTGAAGAAATATAGCAAAACATGATTTAAGTTTGGGTTTCGGGTCGGTGAACAACATCATCTATTCACTTGTAGAAAGAGTCAATTGTTCTATTCTTAGTCATGACTCCTATAACTCCTTAAGTCAACCAAATATCATAGAATTTTTGTAACAAAAGTAACGAACATGTTAATAATCATAACTTTGAAATCTCTGATAGTTTGTTAATTTGCTAACTTAGAATTAGGAGTAATTGTGTTGTGGAATGTCAAGTGACCAGCTCATCATTTAATGTACTTCTACTAGTTCTACACGAACTCTTTGTTAGCACGTAACAAGTAATAAGCAATTAAACATACAAAGCAGTTGATAGTGATTAAGTGAGCATAATGTTATACACAAACTCTCCTTAACACTTAACAAGTAATAAGCAATTAAGGATACAGGCAATCAAATATTAACATGAAACTGGTTTCCATCATACTCATTTTTTTAACAGCTCCAATTAGAAAGATGCTCAATTACATTAGATCTAAAACATTGTAGCAAATACAAGAGGCAGATCATCTGCCGCAGATGTATAAACCTAAATACCAAAACAAGTAAACAAACTAAAAACTCGATTATGGATATCAAATAAGAAATGACAATATTTGAAAAATGACACCTGCATATTTAAAAAAAAAAAAAAAAAAAAAAAAAAAAAAAAAAAAAAAAAAAAAAAAAAAAAAAAAAAAAAAAAAAAAAAAAAAAAAATCTTTAACTAGACCGCTTGTTTTTCATCATAATCAAATAAATAAATATCGACTATCAACAATAAAAGGGAGGTCAAATGGTATATATATATATAGACTAATCGATTTTTGATCTGAAAATAAAACATAAACCAATTCAAAGTACAAATTACACCTAAAACGATTCAACTTCAACTGAACTTCATTTTTATAAAGAAAAATAAGTGAGAAGGACAATGTTAATCTCTATGTCATTAGGAAATACCTGCGATATGGAAAGATTTGAGAAAAGAGTATAAATTAAATATGCAATCGCTCACATCAAGAACACTAGACAATTATTAAAACAAGCAAATGATCATCAGGGAATAAAGAGAACATGAAGATTGCATAGAAAGAGGGATATTGAGTTGGGACGGGCCGACTTTTATATTTTATCAAATAATGACATTTTGGACTATATGATAATGGGCTTGCTGGGTTGATTGGGGGAGGCCTGTCACCCACTTGCCACCCTATCCCCTCCGCCCAGAAAGTACCAAATGAAAATATCAAAGTTGCATAAATCAAATATCATAACTTTTTGTTTTATACAAAATAGAGCTAAACTTAATTGAGAGAATCCAAAATGTATAAATTATGTCACTTGTCATGGTCTACCAATAATTGATAAATGAATTTCCCAAAAAAAAATAACACTCGGTAATTAATTTATTAATAAGTTCGAGTAAAAAAATAAAAAGTGTTCATATGAAAATTTTTGTGACTTTTTTGCACGTGACCACAAAATTTGTAGAACTTCTTTTTTGAGAACGCTCATAGTCCAATTCGTGAGCTTGCCATCTTGATCACAAATGACAAACTTCAGCCCTCTTTTACTCTTGATGCCAGACACAACTTCATAAAGTTGGCCCGTCTAAAACAAGACGTGACAAATAAAAATCTACTTGCAAAATATAAGACGTGACAAATAAAAACCTACTTGCAAAATATCCCTCACTTATGGTAATTCAGGTTTAGTAGTTTTCAAGTAGATGACAAATCACAATTACCAAGGGTTATACAAACCACCACGTACACAGTTTCCTACCAAGGTTAACACCACACATGATATTTTGCCCAAGTATATACATGACACATTAATTTGGGTTTTTGCAACCAACTGCACCGTAGAGAAATTCTATATTGATAAGACTGTAATGATATAGTATTAACGACTATCCTCAAAATGTGATATTGTGTCCTCACTTCCTCAATGTATTTATATTGTGTAGCAAATGAACTCCTAGAATCATTCAGCGACTGCAATGAAAGGAATTCCCCTGGCAATAGAATTTAACCGAAGTCAGAAGTTAATTTACAGTTCAAGAAATAGTGCTTTATGTTTAAAGTTTTAATATAACATCCATCATAAAACGCACTCTGCCCTAATGTAGATATGAGTATTGACAAACAAACATTTACCAGCCTCCATGTCTTGAAAAATAGTCATTGTCTAAGGACACAGCAAGTGCAACAGTTACAGCCCGCTCTGATAATGTCAGTGGACGTGCTACCTCAAAATCTTGAACCTAAAAAGGAAAAAAATGATTCAGTAGACATATTTCCAAAATAATCTTGTTTAAAGTGTTTGTAGGAATACCTTTTCAGACAATTTCGACATGGGGTCATGACCAGAACTTCCAAATCGGATTACATATTGACCAGCATCAGTAAACACCTGCATCAATTCATCAAACAAGTTACACATTTGTCACCATTTTATGCTTTAAGCCAGATTACTGACTTATTAGCAATGAATCCAATCAAATAAATACATCAGAATTATAGTTTTAACAACTTAATAGTAAATCTACATGTTCACAACTTACAGAAAACACCTGCATCATACATTAACCAAGTTACTCATTTTTCACCATTTTATGTTTTAAGCCAGATTACTGGACATATTAAAAATGAATCCAATCTAATAGATACATCGAGTAAACCAGTTATAGTTTAAGAGCCTATGGAATCTTAATGTCCAATACAACTTATAGTAAATATCATGCTTGTCTTGACTCTTGAAAATGGTTTCCAAAATGCACAAGGGGCTTCAATTAGAATTTATTTTGTCATCAACATTTGGAGGAAAGAAGAAAAAGTATGTAGGTAGAAGTCTTTAATGTGTTACTGCTAAGCAAACTATTATTACAGCAGATTTATACTTGTATCATCATGCAGTTCAACAATTCATTTGGTAGACCAAAACTACAAGCTAACAATGATAGTATCACAGTTAACTATCTTATACGAAACTGTTTTGCCAATAAGTTTGATGCTTACTGAAACATTTATGTCCCATCCAAATTTAATCATATTTAACTTTTCACATATTTGATATATATTTTTCGAACCTTGTGGAATAAAATAAATTTAGCAAAACAGATTTATGGATATCAAGGCAATTAACTCAACTTCCAAAGGACTACTAGTCCGCAAGAATGTATAAGATGAAACTATAAGTTAGAGCAAACTTACAAATGCATCCTCTACCTCAAGAAATAATGTAATATGTTCACCTATGTTCTAGTTATGTAATTAGGCAGAATGCTTAATGTTTATCAATGATCTTTAAACATTTGCCAATCATTCTAGCCCAGTAAATTCATATTTGATGTTTAGCCAAAAGTGATTAAAATAGAGGGTCCTATACATTCATTAAATTTTATTAGAGATTTCTGGAATACTTTATAGACAATTTTGGACGAGATACATATGGAAATAAGGCTCTATAGATCTTTAGGCAGCTAACTTAACATCAAAATGACTAAACGTGTATATAAAATATTAGAACTAACCTCAAAACCAAAACCTCGCCAGTCACGATCTATCTCAGCCAGCACCTCACCCTCTCTGCCCTTCAAAGTAAATGTCCAATTCCAGAATCCAGGATTCTCAACCACTGCAAACTGCTCATCTCTGAAAAAAAAAAATTAAAAAAATTAATGATAATAATAATAGTAAAAAATAAATAAACCAAGTTATTATTAAGAAATATAGCATAAAGTTGACTAAATAGCCTCAAACAAAAAATTTACCCCAAGTACAAATCATAAATCCTCCTCCACAGATGCCATCTTCTATGAACAACACCAATTTCCTGGATACAGAATTAATACGAAGTTAAAAATAGTACTACAACAATTGAACACGGTACATGTACATGAAACTTGTATCTCAAAATGTATGTTATATTGGCATACCTTTCCACCTACTTCTGTATAGATCGAGCTAGTTAGCCACCAAAAGGGCCTCCGAACCTACATTGATCATTAAGGTAATCTACAGTCACACAATAAGTACAAAAAGACAGTAAAGCCAAAAATAAAATCATACGACATGACTAAACAAATATATGTCTACCAGTCTTACCCTAAACAGCTCGTTACCATAGCCATCAGTTATAGTAGCAACAAAAGGTCGTCTCGTGCGAAGCAACTGGCCATACAGCATGAGAAATGTCAGATTATCATATATCAAAATATTCTAACAGATGAGCATATATAACAAAAGATTTCAGTTTATCTGGGTGTGGGAAGGGTCAGGGGGTAGTAAAGAATTCTATGTTTCTGATATATATATCAATAGATATACCTACATAGCTATGTATATATGATATATATATATATATATATATTAATATATATTATATATATAACGTATTATACTATATACTATATATATTTTATTTATATATATAAAAAAAAAAAAAAAAAAAAGAGAGAGCGAAGAGAGAGAGAGAGAGAGAGAGAGAGAGAGAGAAGAGAGAGAGAGATGAGTTAGAGAGAGATGAGAGAGACGATGAGATTGAGATGAGAGAGATGAGATGAGAGACGAGGTAGAAGAGTGGAGTCCCTAAGAAGATGCTCTGTGTAACTTTTAGAAGCTGAAAGGTCTGCGAAGCAGAACTTAAATTGTATAAGGTTGATATACTTGTCTGAAAATGACACTTGCTTGCTCCACGATAAAACGGCAGCCTGAAAAAAATAACTAATAACTATATATCATACACAACAACTGAAACACATATTCTATTTCCTTTACACTCTTCTCTCTCATACATCTATCTACTCACTCATCTGCGAGTGATAATCAGTTATGATAATCATACTATCTCTCTTCTGGTTTTGTACATCCTATACTTTATTGCGATCTATACTCCTCTCTCTCCTCTCATCATTTCTCTTATTATAATTTTATTAGATCTCTTTAGTTAAATACATTAATCTAGGCTTTTTCATTGTATTCTATTGTCATCTCAAATCTCCAATTTTCGGTAAACTTAAACTACTGTGCATATATTAAAGATAATGTAAGACAGACATTCATTATTTATTTATTTTTGCATACAGAGTGAAAATAATTAACAGGAATGGTGTAATTCGATCATTGATGATCAATGTTCTGACATTTCACCTGTTCAAAACCAAGTGTGAGGTTGGCCCATTCTATGTCTCTAGTAATAAGCAGATTTGATCTTGAAAGAAGAGACGCAATCATAGCCTGAAAGAATCAATAAATGAATATCATTCATCCTGAATACAATGGCTATCCTAAAGTATGCAAAGCTGTATTTATCTTATACACCCAGTGAGTAATTTTTAATCAGGACTAAACAAGACAAATTAAGTAAACAAGCACCTTAACCTTGATACTTAAGTGGTTAAATAATTTCAGTTTTCAACTTACCTCCCTTGCGGATGCAGACTTTTCATGTTCTATCTCATATTGGATAGAATCATCCTCAGTTACAGAGCTGCCAGAAATGTAACTTTCACGTACACCTTTAGTGCCAAAAACTGTTTCGCCTTTGCTTGCATTCTCCACAGAGTATTGTTTTCTTTTGTCACGGATCCTTTTCAGTTTATCATCAGCGACCCACAACTGTACTAAAAATTCTCTACTTAAATCAGTACTATTCTGTACTGCATTCCCAAATTTCCGAACAAAGTTCATAGAATAGTTTCTAGACCGACACTTATTCACTCCAGAGGTATAGAGCCCATATGATCTCCAATACAATTTTTTTTCTGACACCAAACTTCCGGCAAGAGAATTATCCCCTTTACCAAAACCAGATTCCTTGAATAATGGGGTCTTATCATTAATACGACAAGCATTTTGTTGTTTGTTTACTACAGAGTAACTTTGTGAACTGACTTTAGGAAACCGAGTCACAAGCTGCAAATTTTTGACCCTATTCATTGTCAACCAGTTTGTAACAACTTAACAAGACTTAGCCCTTGTCTTAGTTAGAATTTGCATTAATGATTCTCTCCACTCAGTCCTGAAAAAAAGAAATCGTTCTCGTTTAGACCACAAGAGATCATATCCTCATACTATCAAGTGATATACAAGTTCGTATATTCATTCCTAGTAATATTCATATGATACATCATTATATGCCAAAAGTAACTCCTTATACACTCTTGTTTATTTACATTTTATATTAGTTTATACACTTTCCAACCCGCATAAGGTCAGATTATGAATTTTCACACATGAATGGAAATATATATGAGTGATCATAGAATACACCATCATATATGTGTGATTTATACTATAAATCATTATATGCCTGTTTATGTTCAACTAAAACACAGACAAATGCACACCAATTTACGAGAAATTAGGTCAGACGTTCTCCAAACAGCCTAACGTTAGATCATCCAGAAATCTTTTGGCGTAAAACTTTCACACATCCTAATGGAATTGCCTACTTGTGTTCAAAAATTACATCATTATCGATCAAAAGTAACTCAATAGAACCTCTCCTTTATCTTCTGTTTTAATTACATTCAACACAAACACAGAAAAATTCACATCATATTTATACACATTCTCCAAACAGCCTAAGGTCGGATCATCCAGGATTTAGCTTGTGTAAAATTTTCACCAAACGAATGAGATTATGCAACATTATCTACCAAAAGTAACTCCTTAGGATTCGTTTTTATCTACCTTCAACATAAAAACAGACAAATGCACAATGATTCACAACACATCATGTTACACATTCTCCAAACAGCCTAAGGACACATCATCTATAAATCCTTTTGTGTACAAATTCCACAAACGACTCATGGAATACAGCAGTATCAATCAAAAGTTACTAGTTTTTTCAATTTACGTTCAGGGCAAACACTAACGCATAGCGATTCACAACTAGTTAACAACATATTATTCGGTTAAACATTGTCAAAACAGCCTAAGATCCAATCTCTACAAATCAACTATTTCAACATTTTCACTTCAAATAAGTAACTACACTGATTCACGAGATATCAAGTTAAACACTCTCCAAGCAGCGTAACATCAGATCATCCAGGAATCCGCTTGCGTAAAAGATTCACACATCCTAACCGAATTATCTACGAGTGTATATTCATAAAATACATCGTCATATACCAAACATAACTTGTTTAAACCTCTTATTTTTTCTTCTTTTGATTTACGTTCAACACAAACACGACACGATTCGCAGCATATTATTCAGTTACACATTCTCAAAACAGCCTAAGGTCTGATCATCTATAAATCAACTCATTAAACATTATCGATCAAAATTATCTAGTTATAACCGCTTCATTTTGACTTACATACATTCTCTAAACAGCGTAAGGTCCAATCATCAACTCGTGAAACATTTTCAGACACATACAGTAGTGATCAAAAGTAACTAGTTATAAACGCTTCGACTTACATTCAACACAAACATGCAACGATTCAACACATTTTCAGTTACACATTCAGATATTATCTAGATATCGATATGTGCGTATATCAGAAATGCTTCATTTCGACTTACATTCAACGCAAGAACAGTACGCAACGATTCAAATCAAATTCAGTTACATATTCAGGCAATCTCAAAACATCCTAGGGTCCGATCATCTAGATACATACTAGTTCTAACATATTTCACACAAATACAGTAATTATATGCGCGTTTACATCATTGTGGATCAAAATAAAATAATTAGAACCACTTCATTTCGACTTACATCCAACGCAAACACGCAACTATTCGCAACAAATTCAGTTACATATCATCTAAACAGTGTACGGTCCGGTCATCTATAAATCACCTCAATAAACATTTTCAGACGGTAGCAACAAGTGTGAATACATCGTTATCGATCAAAAAATAACTAGTTTGAAACGCTTCATTTCGACTTACATCCAACGGAAACACGCAACTATTCGCAACAAATCAGTTACACATTATCTAAGCAGTGCACGGTCCGATCATCTAGATATCAACATTCTCACACAAATACAGTAATAATATGTCCGTATACATCATTATCGATCAAAATTAGAACCGCTTCATTTCGACTCACATTCAACGGCAACATATTCAGTTACTCATTCAGACGTTATCTAAACAGCGAAAAGTCCGATCATGTACAAATCAAAATTAACTAATTCGAATCGGTTCATTTCGAATTACATTCAACGCAAACAGCATAAGGTCCAATCATCTAGATATCAAAATTTTCACACAGCGACGGTGTGTGTGTGTGTGTGTGTGTGTGTGTGTGTGTGTGTATACTAGTATCAGCTTCAATTGATATAGAAATGAAATACGGTTAGAGTATTGATTGATTAGTTAGTTAAAACAGTTAGGGTTTTGTAACGGTAAATTAGGTGTAACAAGAAAAATGTAACTAACTTACTAACCTGAGAAGAAGAAGAAGAATCTGGAAGGTGGTGGAAATGAAATGGAGGTGATTTGTTTGAATTTATACCAAGAAATGAGACTGTGTTTTGTGTGTGAGGAAGAGCTGTTGGAGGAGATTTAGGGGGTGTTTGGATATATGGTTACCAAAATTGTTACTTGTACTGATTTAAAATGATTTACGAGTACTTGTTTTAGCTGAATTTACTTTCGTATTTTATGCTCACTTCTTAAGTTTTGAATTTACTTTCGTATTTTATGTACTGCCTACACGCGAATTTGCTTCCGAAGTCGAGCAGTCTCAATTTCATTTCACTACAGGATTTTAGAATGAATGCTGGGCTGGGCCACCTCGAATGGCGTGAGCCGCATGCGGGGAGACCCGCACGTACGGTTTTTTAGGGGATCTGGTCGAAAGACTGACCGGCGCCCACCCGACTAGAGGGACCGAGAAATTAATAGAGTACAAAACTTATCTTCAAGCTTTACCTTATTCTGATCGTTCAGAGGGCGATCGCGAGGTCACTGAATGAAGTCCTCCGTTTCTTTCAAAGGTGCTGACCCGCAGCGAGGCAGAGATAACTAAGTGACATTTAGTTTTCAAGTTTTTTAAGTAAAAAAAAAAAATGCCACTTTTAACTTAATTTTAAAAAAGAAACATTTTATTTTAAAATTAATCAAATCATAAATTTTATTTATTTATTTATTTTATTTTTTTCCTCTGGAAAAAGAAAAATAGTGAGGATAAAGAAGAGAGAAAGAAAAAAAGAGTAGATGAAAATTTGAATTTTCAGTTTTGTGTTCCAAATAAAAACTCGCGAATAGAAGTGATACTCGAAAACACAGTGTTAGTTTTATTTTATCATTATATCTTACTTCTTTTGGAGATGGTAAATTTTGTTATTGCGGTTTCTTTCTTTTTATGAAAAATAAAAAAAGCAAAATAAAAACAGATTTTAAAATGACTTGTTTTGTACTTGTTTGATTCTAACCTGTGTTCTAAAAGGCGCGCCTTGGCGCCGCAAAGGCCTCGCAAAGGCGCGAGGCGTCACCTCCACGCCACGCAATAGACCAAGACGTCATCTTAAGGCTTGGCATGAGATGAGGTGCGATAAGGCACGATAAAGTGTACTGGTATTTGAGACGTTTAGGGGATTTACTAGTAATTGGAATTTGGTCATCGTATTTGAGCTTTACTGGTATTTGGCGTTTAGGGGTTTACTAGTATTTGAAGAAAATTACAAATGTAAAGAGAGTTTCTTGACTTTACTGCTTATGTATAACACTTTTTGTAAACTCGATGTATATGAAATATGATATACTAATGAAATATAATATAAATCTAAAAATCTATAAATATTTTTTGCCGCCTTAATTCACGCTTTAAAAACGCCATGCCGTCACGCCTCACGCTAAGGCTTGAGGCTTGACCATGCCGCCACGCCACGCCTCACGCTATTTATAACGTTGATTCTAACTATTAGGTAAACACCATCTTATTCATTTTTATTCATTTTATTGAGACTTTGATTAAATATATATATATATATATATAAAGAGTAATGAATTTTATTGAGACTTTGATTAAATATATATATATATATATATAAAGAGTAATGAAGTATTTTAGACAAAGTTTGACAAGTATGTCAGTCCTAAAAACACATTGTGAAGTGTTTAATCAAAACATAAAAGGGTTTTTCTAACATGTGTTCGTAGGCATATGATAAGAAGTGGACCCTCATGTCCTTTTTTATAAGTTCTTGTCATTTGTCAAATAAAAAAAATATTTTTTGTGTCCTTTTTGTGGATCCCTGAGTAAAAAGGACATACGGGCCCACTTCTTATCATGTGCCTAAAGGCACATGTTATTCCAATGCATAAAATATTATTCCAATGCTTAAGTCAATCATCATATCTTTGCTTCTATACAAAAAAACCAGGCTATGATTGTGATAATAATGAAGTATTCGTAATCGCATAAAACATGGATCATTTATAAGCACAGAAATGTTGGTCAACATGACATCACTTGTTTCAGCTTGCAATGTAAAAGTACCCATTTTGACCCATGTGTATAGAATCAACCTGTTTCGGTATGTCTAATTTTTTCAACTCAACATGTGTATAGAATTATACTTTATAAACATCCTTTTCTTAATACACTCGCGTCATTTAGTTTAACTGTAAATGACAAAAACAAAACACAAGACAAAGCGAACATGTTATTCAAGAATGAATGTTGATCACTGAAGACCATAAACAAGCAATGCTCCAACTCCAGCAAGACCAGCTACAAGTCCAATGATCACACCAATTGGAGGCAGTGTCCCACCAACTGGTTTTCCGGTCTCCGGATCATACCGTGTGAACCTCTTCTTGGGTGCTCTACATTGTGGGCACAAGTACTCATCCGGCTGCATATTTTAGAACAAAAATCAATGTTTCTTATTAACTGAAACTAAAGATTTTATGGGTTTACGGTTAACCAAAAGTAAGTGTCAAGAGCTTGCCTGGTCCTCAAAAGGCTTTGACAATGTATATATGAATCCACAGTCCAAACAAATATGAGTTGCCCGAGCCTGAAAAAATGGTGAAATAATAAGATTGCATTACAAAATCATATTTTTGTCCAGAATTTCGAAAATTAGTAATATGTTACATACTAAACCTATATTTTAAAATAATAATCTAAGTATCTATACTACTTGCACCATCTCTCATATTAATTTTTTAAGATTACCTAAAATAGATTTTTAAGTAAATACAAGTAAAAATGCATAATTTACAAGTATTTAAAACATAAATAAAACTAAAAAACACTATTCAACACTTACAATTAATACACTACTAAAAACACCCCTTCACCAAATTATACAACTATTTAACCACAATGTACAATCTAATCAAGCTACTAAGCCAAGCACTTAAAAATAAAGTCATTAGCCCGCGGTGGTAGGTCGACCGGTTCGGTCGCCGTCATTGCATTATGAAGGTTGAACTAGGTCGGTCAGCTCCAACATTGGTTGGTTTGATAAATCACGAGGTCGCGTACTTATTTGACTTCCACGAGTCGAGATGGTTTGTTGGTTGCATGACTCGCGAAGTTATTTTAATTTAAATTATCATTCATTTGTACGGTTATTGTTAAAAAAAAAAAAAAAAAAAACATGTAACCTAACAACATTTGCTCAGCTCGCTGCAAAATATAATCACAGGGTATCCGCCGCCGCATCGCGCGGGTACCCTACTAGTATACATAAAACAGTTAAAGAAGATGTGTGCATGGAATATACAATTTGGATGTTTTTCGACCAGTTTGACTTATTTCCTTGTTACTTTGTAGCTTTTCGTTTGTTTGTTTGTTTCAACCAATTATAGATAAACACATAATGCTGCTCATGTCCATGGGTTAAATTGCCACTAAGAAAATGAAAAGATGAGATGAGATACCTTTTGAGCATCGGTTAGTTTACGACCAAAACGAGGAGGAGCAGGGCGTTTTGGTAATCGTTTGACATCTACATCAACACCCCTGCATCAAACCACATTCTTACTTTTCAATCAAATTTGATTGTCACATAAAACACAATATGTTCTAATTCTAACCATTCTATATGTCATGGTAAAAGTGATTGCAACCTGCTAACAACAAAGTAAACGGCATCGGGACAAGCCTGAATAGCGGTTTTGGTAAAGCCAAGCCTATCAGCAGGCCAAAGTTCATCACCAAAGAAGCTACTTGTGTATATCACTTGATCTCCTACTTTCAACCCTGATTTTGCAGCATTCCCACTCCCATCAACTCCCTAAATACAATCACTACTTATTCATTTCCATCACATAAAATCGAAAACACAAATAAAGAGATCGAGTTAGAAACGAAAACTAACAGTGATAATAACACCACCACCACTACCAGGTTTAGGACCCAAAGTAAGTCCTAAAGGCTTGTCAACTTCAACCTCAATATTTGCACCTGCTGTTTTTCTTGCTTTAACAACCAACCCATTGTTTCGTCCTACAGACGTGGTGATCACTTTGTTACTGGATTTGACGAAAGAAGTCAGGACACCCCTTTTAGCATCTTGGACTGAGAGTCCTTGAAATGCTGTTTTCTGCAACACAAAATAGTGTTAAAAACTAACTTCATGTATTAAACTGTTAGAATGTTACATATGGGACAATGCATACGGAGGCCACCAAAGTTTTCAACTTTTAACGTATAGGCCACCCATTTATCGAAATTAATTTATAGGTCGTCAAACTATATGTTTGTTTTCGTTTATACAAATTCCGGTCAAATTTATGCCCAAAAACTATAAAATGTAAATAAGGAACCAGCCTATAACTTATCCAAGCAATACGAATGAAAAGTTTAATGTGAAATACCTATTATACCCTTAATTTAAGTGTGAATTTGTATTATTAAAAGTACTTTAGAAGGATAAAACTGAAATTTCGCGACTTGTTTTTTATTCGTATTAGTTTAATATGTTAGTGTTAGGTTCATTCTTGCCGTTTGATAATTATCCGGATTAATTTTGACCGGTGTAAACGAATACATAGTTTGGCGGCCTATAAGTTACTTTCAAAAAATGAGTGGCCTATATGAAAACAAAAAACATAAAAGTTAGGAAGCCTTCCGATATATTATCCCTAATGTTATTTATAGAATAGATAATAGATGAAGATATGAACCTGTGGTGGTGATGCTAATGGGTACGATTTTCGTGTCGCGAACGCAGTTGCAGTGCCTGCACCTGACCCGAGTGCTGTGGTTGTGGACATTGTCTTGTGGTTGGCACAAGAGATAGTCGAAATAGAGTTAGTTGTCTAGTTGATATTGGAGAACAAAAGGAGCAGATGTGTGGATGTGATTGGTCAGTATCACTACTGGATAACTTGCACTTTTTGCCACACGCTCAAGATCCACTCTTTTTTTGTACTTGAAGATAAATACGACTGTTGAAATATTCTAACACGTACAGTATTTTAGACCACTACTGGAGTATTGACTAGCAAACCTGTTATATTGGTTTACCATTCTCCTGTTAAGGGTATTCGCGATTATGTTTCTACTTGTGCTAGAAATAGTTGATAGTCGGGTCTGACTTGCACTAAAAAATTTGATTTAATAAAAGATTTAACCAGGCTAGTTAAGCTATTGTTTAGTTAACTATAAAGTTTTTCACAAGTAATACAAAAATATTTGTAAAAGGGAAAATAGGTTAAGCTCAAGCCATGGAAATAAAACAAGATTTGTAATTATGTTCAACAAATGATGTATAATCTTCACAATAATGTTCTGAAAAAAAAAAATCTAATATCACAGCTACCTTTTCCAGATTAGTGTTGACGAAAAGTCTTTTAAAATAGAAAAATAAGCACCCGGGAACAAAATCAGCAGCATACATACACAACAAAAGCTTCAGATGAACCAAAATACTAATAGAACAATCATATCTTTCCATAACTCTATATAATCAAAGGGCTAATACATTCATGTCTAAATTCATCCATTGAATTGTAACAGAAAGAAAAAGAAACTTAAAACACTAATGCCTCGGCAGGAACACACCGAATTTAACAGAAAACCTAATGCATCGATTTGGTTCTTTCAGTTGTCTCCGGGAAGGGATTTGATGATATCAGAGTCACCGGGGTCAACAATGCTAAGACATGACACTCTGAAATATTTCCCGCAAGCTGTTCCAAGATCCACGTTGTCTGAACAAAGATAAAAAGAAAGTCAGCAAAAGAAGCATAAAAGTCAACCCATCTGTTTCTCAAATCTAAAGTACAATTCGGTGTGATTACGTTCAGGATTAGAGCATGTCATATAGTGTTGCGAAACAGCGAAAGTAAAACCATAAGCATTAACTTTCTCAGAACTCAAAAGCACCACACATTACCTCTATTCATAGTACATTTAACAAAATTTTGATATGTCAAAATTGTGAGGTATCTTTTATTCTATGCATCAAAAAAGAATGTGCGTAAAGTGATGCAAAGAGCTGACATATTGATAAAAGAACTAATTTCAGAAGGAAGAAGAATACAAAAAAGGCTCTTTGAAGTGCCCAAATATGATGCACTTGCAGGACAGTTTACGGTGTATTAACATCAGATTACATCAAAATATAACAAATCTCGTAGCAAACCTTCTATAGATAATTGTCCCACTACACAAATGAGAGGGTACAAATATCATAATAGGTTTAAAACTATAACCCAGTACAAAGGGGCTATTTCAAAGAACTATGTCACCTCATCTTTGACATAATAAAGTTCCTACCTTACTAAAAGATCAATTTCTCAACCAAATTGCAGCTTAAAACAACAATACCCCTCACACAGAACATAATGATGTAGTTAAGAGTAAAAGAATCCCCAGGCATTTAACAATAAGATAGTTTAATGGTTATCTGCATCATGCCCACATCAAAGAGAAATCAACCTAAGCTCCACATAATAAAACAGAAAAACATCCAATCCTTTAAAAAAAATTACTTTATACTATCTGCAATACCTTATTTGCAACTTCAGGTATTAAGGTGTTTCATATCAATACCTCCATAAAGAAGTGTTATAACCAATATCATGTAACACGCAAAGTAATGGAACCTAAAATTTGCCATACCCACCTGCTCTCAAGTACCAGATACTTCATCCTAGTTCTTTTCTTCAACAAGTCAAAACTATCTTAGAGTACTCAATTTTGACCAAAAAGAAACGCAGCCTTTACATTTTTGGTTATGCCAAAACATAATGTAGTGAAAAGTTAATTGGCATCTGGAATCTAATACACTTTTACCAAGCGATAATCAATATCTAGGCATACATTCTCGTAATCAGCAATGTATGCAAATCAAACTTAAATACATTTCAAAAGTACACATTATCCATTTCCAACACAATTGTTCACCAACACCTATGAGATCTATCCTACAATTATTAATTTACTATACGATTCTAGTGTAGTGAGCAGCATCATAAAATCACGCAAAAACGCAGCAATAATCATAACAGAATGAGCAATTACTATGCTACTGTTTACTATACCGGTCAAATTCAGTCTAACTACTGTTTTCCAAAATTTCAACATTCATCTCATCAACAAGTATGTACGCAAAACAAATAAACTGAACGACACAAGTGTACTTTATCCATTTCCAGCACAATTCCTCATCAATGAGATACATTCTAGTGTCATTGTTAGTTATAACGTTCTATTTAGCAAACTACGTAAAGCATAAAAACATAAATTCCGCACAATTGTAATAGAATACTCATTCAGCACACTTACTTCCATTGTAGTGATGAACTCCAACTTTAGCAAGCATAGCATAATACTCAATCTCAGACTTCCTCAAAGGCGGGCAATTGTTCGATATGATAATCAACTTACCTAAACATTACACATCACCAAAAACCATCATTTTCCAAACCATACATTAAAAAACACACAACAAAACACATATTCATTAAAAAAAATATATATATACACGCACCTTTGGAGCTCCTAAGAGACTCAAGCACAGTCTTGTAGCCAAGAGTATATTTCCCACTCTTCATCACAAGTGCCAACCTGTTGTTAATGCTTTCATGGGTCTTCTTCTGTTAGTCCAAAAAACATATATAAATGTTACATGTGGATATACATATATGAAAGTATGATTAAGATAAGAAATAATATGTTTACCGTCTTCTTTCCTGACACCATGGTTAGGTTGTTGTTGCTAAGAGGATCAGGGGATTGGTGAAATAGGGTTTGTTGAGGTGCGGCTGCTATGAGGTTTTGTGCTATTAACAGGAGGAAGAGAGTTGAGACTTTGGGCTAATGAGTTTTAGTATGGGCCTGGGTTGTATAAAGTTTTTTAAAAAGTTTATGGCTTGTTTGCAGGATTTTGTTACACGCATACATCAAACTCATCACCAAACAAGTGTAATAGTTACCATAGGCAGGCCGTGAGCACGGTGGGTACGGCCCTAATGTTGTGTTGGCAAAGCCAACTTCTTGGGTATCGGGCGGAGAAAAGCGGACGTGAGGACTCGGTCGGGGCGCAACATAACTAAGGGATTCCATTTAGGGCGAGACAAAATGGGCAGGCACGGGCGGTCTGGTGTCCGAGCCGATTGGTCAGACGACGACTACTTCACATCAATTGTTTCTAAGATGGGAAGTTGGTTTCTTTTTTGGGTCACCCCCACTCTCCTTGCGTCCACTATGCCTTAAGCCGCTCAGCCATACCTCCAAGTTGTTGATCAGAATGGAATTTGATGTGTCAGGTTTGCAGCGAAGGCCAGTCATCGAATTCTTCAAACCGATCCTGAATGAAAATAAACATCATTGATCCTACTATCAATCAATCCGTCATACATCTTCAATCCTTGAATGTCGGTTTTGCCTCTGAGACAGTCAATCGGTGAAGGGGCAGAGCGTTCCCCGGTCGGAGGACTTTTTTCGTCTTCTTTGAAATTTTAATTTTTTTGATGGGAACAAAAAGGTCGTAGAAAAAGAATCCAACCCACCACCGAACGTATTTTATTTAAAAAAATTATTAAAAACTAAATTGAACTTTCATTCATAATTAATTAAAAAAATTACATTGATAATTAAAAACATAAACTTACAAAATTTAAAACCTAAACTAATAATCTAAAACTAGACGAATACCCGCGTTTTGCAACGGTGTATAGCGGCACATAATTATACATGCGAAATCGTGATTCTGGTTAGACCTTGATGCAAAACTTACGGGTTCAGTTTTGTAGTAATTGAGAGAAAAAAGTTCATGCGTTAGAAACAAAAAATGATCAAACTTTAAGAATTAAACAATATTTGAAATATTAATTTAGTTGTAGATCATATTACTATTTTTAATCAAAGATATAATAGTCCACTAACATTATTCAAATTTTAAGCATTTTAAGTTTAATAAATGATATGAATGCATTATAAGTAGTAGACATATACTTCTCCTTGATCATATCTTCATCTGCAACACCTTTTCGGAGTGAATTTCACTCAAGTGATCAATGGAATTCATATAAAATAATTCGTCTTCTTGTCATTGTTTTTTTGTTAAAACCTGAACATTTGTAGTATAGTTTGAACTTCCTTTGTTCCATTTCTTATAAATCTAACCAATTACAACTTTGTTGCCCTAATATCTTAACATGCCAGACTTTTATGTTTTCATTTCACCAACACAAAAAAATCACAACCGCCAATACTTTTTCTTTTCTCTTTTACTCAAGATTTGATCTTGCTTTATTTTCTCACCTAAATCTCTAATACATATCTTATCATTTCGTTTATTTCCCAAATCAAAATAACAAAAATCGAAGATCTCCGTTATGCTTACCTATGTTCTCGGCTTAAGATCTTTATAAGGTTTCGGGTAAGTTTGTCATCAAAGTATAAGCCCCAATAAGCTTGTTTCAATTAACAAACTATAAGCCCCAATAAGCTTGTTTCACAAATATCTAGTGGTTTAAACTAGGAAATAGATTGATTTATATTTTGCAAGTTTGTCACATTTATTCGGATTAATTTGACATTATGTTACGCATGGACAGACTTTGAAGGTATTTTATTCTGAAAGTATTTCGTTTGCTATCGCAAGATATTGCATGCATCTAATTTTGATATCACAATTAAAAGGAATGTTTTTAGAAAATTATAATGATGGGAAATGTTACCTAACGAGGTGGGAAACCCGCGCGTTGCGGCGGGGTGTTTTGCTAAAAGAGTTTACGTTGCGTTCAGTAAGTGTTGCATACCGGAGATGGTGACAACAATATTTTAACACTGCAAATACACGTAACAACTTTTCATTATGTAAACTAATCTTTTATTTTTATCCTCATCATATTTACAAAATAAAGGCATAACCATTCAAATATTCAATACAACAAAGTCTTATGTAGATCTTAAATGAGCTAAGGACATTCTTGCTCAATAAGATCATAGCTAAATAACAAATATACACTACTAATCTAAGTATGAAATTAGAATATGTTCTATGTGTTTGCAGCTTCATTTATGTATGCTTCGATTCATTTTGAGATGAGTTGGAATCTCTGGTTATCTGCAAGTAAGGTTGCAGGATTACTTACTTAAAAATAAGTAATTCCCACGCTACGCAGTGGTATGTAATAAAGATATAACTTTGGCCTACAACAAATAGTACAACAATATTAATCTTTTGTGTGCATATGAGCAAAATAACAAAACGAATGTGATTCGCTATATAGCATATATTTGAGTTTTCAAATCCAATGTCAGCTCTCTTTTGAAGTAAATAGCGTAATGAAGTGAGCTTTCGCTTAAAACGCAACCATAGTTACACGTTTAAACTAATGATCTGGTTTTTTTTTTTGTTTTTTTTTTTTTTTTTTTTTTTTTTTTTTTTTTTTTTTTT
>LBNU01021755.1:34318-50015 GCA_014162995.1 Artemisia annua
ATCTCTAGCTTGCAACCGTTACAAATATTTTTCAATGACCGTAGCAATGTGTGCTGGTTTGAGTCCAATAGGGCCAGCTCCTGAACTTACCACCTTGGTTATCACCAAAAGCCGAAGCAACCATTTTCCTCTTTTATACCTGCCAATATATCAAACCAAAATGCTTGAACAAAATACACAAATTGCTCAAGAATTATACTTGTACTCATATTTGTAGGATACAATGAAGATATATAAGCTGAAAATACCCGATCATCTGAGAATCTTTCGGAATGAGAAGAAAGGGATCATTCTGAGCCTTCGGTTTGGCCTGTTCCCAACATCTCTGAGTTCACATTATCAATTTGCATAGAATATCATACATGTATCAACAAATTTGCATACATGACATAACGTACCAAGACTCCATCAAAATATTAGGCAACTCACAAAACTGATAAGAGAAGCATAAAAACAAATGCTTGAGTAATATTACATCTCAAAAGTGATCAAAGGTATAAATTTTCTGAAAACCTATATACAAAGCTATAGATATAAAACGACTCAAGCATGTTTAGGAAAGAACATTTTAAAAAGGTGTTAATATAGATATGAATGTGTAATGTTACCAGAAAAATGTTGCACCTTTATATCGTCAAACCTAAATGAAGCTTCAAAGTAAATTGGCCAATCCTCGATCTGAAAAATATCACAACTGGAACATTCTTAGATTTATACTCCTTCAGAGGCACTAATAGAACTATCACATTAGACATAAAAGCCACTTGAAGACATGTTTAACTAAGGGCATACAGGACTCAAGAAAAACGCACTCCCCAAAGATAGGTAAAGGGCAGAAGACTAAACCAGGACGATCATTCATCTTTACAGGCCATGAAGAGAATAGCTACCGAGTAGCACAATAATTAAGAGAAGAGTAAAAATCCGAGAGGTAGCGGACGGACCGGGGGCGTGTTCGAGAGGTGACAGGGAGCGAGAAGCATGCGGCCAATATCAAAAACGTCACATCGATAACATCGAGCAAGAACGAAGTACTGGCAGATTATTGTATTGCCGTCCGAGCGAGGTATATCCAACGCGAACAGGCAGTATAGTTCCCCATTAATCACAGATTAGGATCGAGCAATCTCGGTCGTCTGTTCAATTAGCGTGTCTGCCTCTTCTTGTCTTCCAGAAATTGTGAGCGCCGTGCCCAAAGTTACCCTGCACATGAGGAGTTTATAAGGTTAACAACACACAACGATAAGTAGTGTTTCAATCAGTTGAAACTATGCTATCCAACATTATTCAAACAATGTAGCATACAATTAGCATAAACAATGGACTACTTATAAGTTATAACTCTAACTTGAATTTCGCAAACAATATATGAACCTCAACCAATATATACCACTGCTATAACTCCGCCACCTATCAACATTTTGCAGAGACGTGGTGACAAATAAGCACACTTTGCAATAAGCTGACGCAAACAACCACAGTAATCAAAGAATCACATACCCAACCCAAATAATCAAACAACCCCTAAATTAAATCCAAACCCTAATTTGTATGCAGTAACCCTAATATACTCGCACAAATCAGAATTAAATGAAGTGGCAACCTAAATTGCTATAAGAAAAACCTTAAATGTCCGCCATCTTAAACCTAATCCAATGAGAACAATCATAAGAATTAAATGAAGTGCCAACCCTAAAACTAACATAAGCAAGTTAACAATATCAGAAAAGAACACACCAAAAAAAGGGAAAAAATCCAGACCTAAATTGCAACTTGTTTACAGGCTTTTTTGATTAAGAAAGAACCTACCCACCTAACTTGGGATGATCTAAAGCAATAAGGCAAGAAGGTATGTGGATGTAAATGGGCTACTCACTGGTTTTAACATCTGGCGCAAGGAGAACCACATGACCATTAAAAAATTAGTGCTACTGTTGCTCCCCTCACTGGCAACTGTAGTAACCATTTGGTCGGATCGGATCAATCTTAGCCGACGACGGGTTAATTGGTTGGAGCTGCACCTTTCGGGTCCCAAAGAAAGGAAAAGTGTGTGAGGTATGATGAATAGTGCGGGTCGGGCAAGAGAAACCAAAATTATCATTCGGAGTTGGGTGGGTCGGGTCAGGAAAGAAAGTTGCACCCACATAGCCCAATGAATGTAATATTGTATAATAGTCTCGTGAAAACTTTATAATTACCACAAAACAATCCGAGTTTCAATATTAATCCACTATTGTGAAATGTTTAAAAAAAAATCAATTGTGCATTATTTGGTTATACGTTAATAAAAGGCTAATAATTTTCACACTCTCATTTTTTATTTGCACATTCCAAACTGTGTTTTAAGCAGTTATACATTTATCATTTGCTGCTTTTGAAGATTATAAGAATTAAATGAAGTGCCAACCCTAAAACACACATTCCAAACTGTGTTTTAAGCAGTTATACATTAGAGTGTGTGAATCAAAGGTAAGAGTGTGTCAATCATCATTCTTAATAAAAACACACATTTCTTGATTATAACTGATCTCAACCAACTCAATGTACAACCAACTTATACACATGAAAAGATATAAGTCACAAAATAATAAACATGTGAGAAGTGTTTCATTTTAGTCTCTCAAATATAAAATTTAAACAATAACAAAAACCTATTAATGCTGTGAGTTATTGTTATACTAAAAACAATTTAAGTTACTAGATTGAAACAAAACTCAAACTTGATTAATATTTCATGATTTTACCTTTAAGTACTAATAAGAATAAGCATAATTGATGTAGTCGGTGTCAACGATGATATAGTAGTTTTATTTGTCATACAGGCTTATGGAAACTTTTATAAGCAATAAGCCTCAATAAGCACAAGGCAATTGAAACAAGCTTATTGGGGCTTATAGTTTGTCAGATTACTTAAATATCATTTAAAATATAATGGATTATTGCGCAAAAGCCGTAAACATATCTGAATTTAATTTGATGTATTTGTATGCTATTTTACATTAATAAGCTTTAATTCCAACTAATTCTTCGAACATCTTTATCAAAATATAAGCTCCAGCTTCCGGCTTATAATCCAGCCCCAAGCCTAACCCTAACCCCAACTACAACTCACGGCGCAAAACACACCCATTAAATAAAAACATATATTAAGGAAAATATACTATTTTAGAAGTAACGAGGATTTTTTATCCACGCTCCATTGCGGGGAGCGGGATTAATTTAGAGTTTGTTCATGTAATCACAAGTAATGACAATGACGATTTTTGTAATTTTTCGAGACTGTTTATGTAACGTAAGTGAATCGGAGAGACATTTATGTAATTTTCAGTTGCGCAATCAGTCCCTCAATTTAAAACAAGGATCGCTTTTGCAATCGCGTGTAAACAACATGATTTTTTCATATTTTTTAAAGGATTATTTTTAAAACGCAAGTACAGTTAGAGGGACTATATTTGCTTTTCTTCCTCCTAGTTAAGTGTTCAATCAATGAACAGTAAAAGGCTGTTGCATTTTGTTACTATTTAAAATTAGAAAAATGATTTGTATGCCTAAGACCTAGACCTAAAATTAGACCTAAAGATGTGATTGGTGGATTTGAAAAATTAATTGGTGGGAAATGATGAAAGAGAAAAGGTGTATGACACTTGTCAAAAAATGAATGGTGTAGGTCTATTAGTAGGTCTTATTGTTAGGTCTAAATATCATAACTCTTAAAATTAAAATTAGAATATGNTATTTATTTGTTATTTTTTTTGAATGAAAAGAAAAGAAGTAAAGAGAAGTGAAGTATAATCATTCCAAAAGTGGGAAGAAACTTTTGAAGCCAAAAGCCATATATATCTCTTCCTCTTCTTTTCTTTTCTCTTATTAAAAGATCTTGAGAATACAAATAACGAGCCATTTGGTTTGTTGATAGGTATCACAATCGGTATGAGTTTGATAATAGTGATTAACTCATACCAAGATCCTTTGCCACCTTTAATGTATACTCAAATATGAGGATTCTACCATAGCAATTACCATAAAACAAACAACAATATCATTTTCATACTCATTCTTAGGGGTGAAAACGAGCCGAGCCGAGCCCGAGCCTGCCAGAGCTCGAGCTCGGCTCGTTTACATATATAAAGCTCGAGATCGGGCTCGAGCTCGTTTCGAGCCTTATATGTTGAGCTCGAGCTCGGCTCGTGAAAATTTTCAAAAGCTCGAGCTCGGGCTCGGGCTCGACTAATTTATATAAAGTTTTAAAGAAAACAAAGTTCAAATGGAGTTCGGCTCGTTAATTACATAAGGCTCGAGCTCGTTTACTACTTTTAAGCTCGTTTATACGTATAGGCAATATATATACGTATATATTTCTAGGGCTCGTTTAGGCTCGCGAGCCTACTCGAGCTTTTTGTATAGAGCTCGGGCTCGAGCTCGATTATTAAATAAGCTCAAATTTAGGCTCGAGCTCGTTTAGGCCCGGCTCGTTCGAGCTTTTTACCGATCCGATCCCGAGCTTTTTCACGAGCGGCTCGGCTCGTTTCCACCCCTACTCATTCTTTATTCTTATAAGTTCAAACCAAACACACTATTATTTTATTTTTTTTCCATATCATTTCCTTTCTCCCAAAATAATTAACATAGCGTTAAAGAAAAGGAAAGATTCCTTTATTAATTCACTTTTTTCTTTTTTAAAACATAGAGACGCCCATACATGATTCCTCTCATTAACGAGCTGGGTAGCCCGCGCGTTGCCGCGGGAATGTGTTGGTCCATAGATTTTGTAAATTTTGTTTTTCTTTTAGTTTTGTTGTTTTATCTTCTTTTACGTAAAAAATGGAAGAGATTTCATTTCTGCGTAAGATTTGGTATTCATCACACAGTACAGTCAGTTAAGTATATCTATACTATCTATAATGGAAAAATGGTAAAAGTGAAATGTTGAGTTTTCAACAATAGTCAAATGAGAGAGAAAAGTGAAATGTAATTAATACTCTTATTAAAACACCCCATTACTTAAAAGTACAATGATTTATTCACATTGTACAACCAATTCAAATACAAACCGGGTTGACCCGGGACGCTTCAAACCCGCGCGGGATGACCCGGTTTAATTTGACCCATTTCCGACCCAACCTAGCAAGTTGACCCGGTTTAAATCGACCCATTTTTCGACCGAAACGGTTCAACCGTTTGAACCACCCGGGTCGAACCGGGTTTCAAAACATTATCAATTACTTAAAAGTACAATGATTTATTCACATTGTACAACCAATTAAAACACAAACCGGGTTGACCCGGGATGCTTCAAACCCGGCGGGTTAACCCGGTTTAATTTGACCCATTTCCGATCCAACCTAGCAAGTTGACCCGGTTTAAATCGACCCATTTTTCGACCGGAACGGTTCAACCGGTTGAACCACCCGGGTCGAACCGGGTTTCAAAACATTATCCATTACTTAAAAGTACAATGATTTATTCATATTTTACAACCAATTAAAACACAAACCGGGTTGACCTGGGACGCTTCAAAGCCGGCGGGTTGACCCGGTTTAATTTGACCCATTTCCGACCCTACCTAGCAAGTTGACCCGGTTTAAATCGACCCATTTTTCGACCGGAACGGTTCAACAGGTTGAACCACCCGGGTCGAACCGGGTTTCAAAACATTATCCATTACTTAAAAGTACAATGATTTATTCATATTTTACAACCAATTAAAACACAAACCGGGTTGACCTGGGACGCTTCAAAGCCGGCGGGTTGACCCGGTTTAATTTGACCCATTTCCGACCCTACCTAGCAAGTTGACCCGGTTTAAATCGACCCATTTTTCGACCGGAACGGTTCAACAGGTTGAACCACCCGGGTCGAACCGGGTTTCAAAACATTATCCATTACTTAAAAGTACAATGATTTATTTACATTGTACAACCAAATAAAAACATATCTATCAAATTAAATACGACCAATTAAAACACAAATAGGGTTGACCTGGGACGCTTCAAACCCGGTGGGTTGACCCAGTTTAATTTGACCAGTTTTTTACCCAACCTAGCAAGTTGACCCGGTTTAAATCAACTCATTTTCCGACCAGAACGGTTCAACCGGTTGAACAACCCGGGTCGAACCGGGTTTACAAACATTATGTTTAATTCCCAAATCTTCAAACTTTTATTATTTTTCGTTTATAACCTATAAACTTTTTCTTATCAATAAACTATCTATCGCTATAAAATCCCGTTGCTATGCACGGGTACTCGTCTAGTCATTACCAATGGTCAATTTAAATATTACAACAATAGCTTTTTGTTTGCATTGTCAAGAGAAGTATTACAACAATAAACACTGAGTTACCAAAAATAACCAATGAATTCCCATCCATATACTTAGCAACTTCTGTCCATATGTTCACTTCATGCCTACATCACAGTATATATCATTAGAACCTGCACACGCGCAAATGTTATAGAAACAAACCATATTTGCTTCACCTATAATAGCAACGCACTACTAAAAGTAATCCTTAACAGATTCTATGTCATGTTACCACCTATAGCAAATAAGGAAACAAAAGTCAAAAGGCATGCAAATATCAGGCCTTTGAATATAGTTCAAGCAGTTGTAATATCCAAAAAGACATCATTCCTATCTTTAAAGGTGTGTGATTTTGGGCTTTAGTTGTGACAATAAAACTACTTAGTTGATACTTTCATGAATATGATAAAACAAAAAAGCTTACAAAATGCCCATGAGCTGTATTAATGCTTTAAGCACTTTACATCATCTAATAATTTCAAGCGAAAACTAATTTTGTAAACTCACCACGCATCTATTCCACAAAGTACATTCTGTTTTCCTTCTTGACTTACCACGCTCATTTATAATGTTACACAGAGTTGCCTACTTATTGCTACTTGAGTTTTGATTAAGCCATTATGTATAACCATCTTTAGAAAATCTTGCAGCCACGAATATATATTATAGACTCTTTAATTCAAATGACCGCTATGTAGTCTGCAGGAAAAACAAATTAACAACTAATGTATACGCGACCATAAAAGTAGTTCAAAAAAACACAAACAGGTCAACTTTTAGCACAACCTTTTGCAGAAATGGAGCGAAACTGATTCACCAATAGTTAATTTAAATGTTCATGTGACAGCATTTATGCGAACTTGGAAGTTAAAATTACCTTTTAGTTTCACTTGGAGGATCAAAACCTTGAACTGGATTATTTTTTTTTAAACATGTGAGGAGGGCAATTAGTCGTCTAAGGAACAGGGCCACTGCAAATATGTAAAGAGCACAAAATCAGTGGTTTTTAAACAAATATTCAGTACCAATAAATTAGAACAATTATCGGCAAGGCAATGAATTATATATGATTTATGGAACTAACCTTGTTTGCAAGTGGGTCAAATGCTGCAATAAGTTCAAAATAATGAGTAATCCAACATAGGAAAAATGTAGAATCACCCCAGATAGCTATCAACATTAGAAACAACAAAATACTTGTTAACGAAACATTTGAGTGTAGGTATTTGACAAAATGAATGAGGTTTACTCGTATTAAGAAACATTTCAAGAAATTTTTTGGAATCCAAGATCAATGGAGTGAAAATGACTTATTTAGGCTCATAGTACATGTAGAAGTTTTAACATTTTCCATAATGATAGAAAGAATCTTCTTACAACCCGCTTTATTCATCTTAATTATCCGAATTTGATTAATCAATATCACAGCTAGTTCAACAACGTAATGCCATAGTTATGATCCTAATTGGTAGCCAATGAACAAATAATAGAAGTACATCAGCAAGGGGCCTATCTTATTTTACAGCAAAGTTGGTTTATAATTAATGAAGAATTCTTTTATAAATTTGGCCGCCAGAAGGGGTGTTGTTCTAACACCAAAGTTGCTTTTATACGTCGAAAGCAAATAATTCATGAAATTATTAATCTTTAAAGATCGCATATAATTGAGTTGAATTTTGGTAACTATTCTTGTCCAAAATACATGAAACAAATGAATGTTGAATCGATGAATACAAAAAAACAACACTCTGTATTGCTAATTATTCTTGTCCAAAATATATGAGTAGCTTACTTCCTTACTACTTGGTAAAAATCTTTTACGTATGGCAGTGACAAACGCTCCTTACAGAAGATGAACCATATAGATTTTACAGTTTTCAGATGCCCTTATTAGATTAAAGATGTGTTTGGGCAAGCCTATCTGAAATTGTAAAGATAGTCATAAACACCTTTTAATTCAACTGTAAAAGCAGTCTTAAACGCCCCTAAATTCAGAGTAAAGCAGTCCCAAATATTTTGGACCGAGCGTAGAGTGAATACCTCTCCACCTGAGCTACTCAGGGTGGCATCAGAATTCGTACAACTACCTAGAATATTCTATTTCTAATGGGTTAAGCTGATAAAATTAAAAGGTAAATGGGTCAGTAAGTTGCAAAAGTGTACTTCTATTCATACATCTTCCCTAATTTATAAGAATTAGACTATTTTTTGATGTAAGTCATATTTATGCACTAATTATTTATAAAAAAAAAATAGAGAAAAGGTGTTTCAAGTCAACCCAACATGTTTTCACCTGTGCCAAAAATATACCCATATTGACCCATTACCCAACTGGTCGCCTATGGATCTTTGTGGCATATATTTTCTTAAATTTCTATATCACATAATTACTTCCAAAATGCAATGGCACACACCCTTTATTTTTAAAGAAGGTTACTTGAAGGGTTGTTTGGGTAAAAGCTTATTTCAGTGGGTTATTGCTAATTGCAGGCTCAAAACAAAACAAAATGTTTTGAGTACCCAAACAGCCTAGCCTATTACTGGAATCTGTTATTCTAGGTGTCATAAGAGCTTAAGTGTTACCTGTAATGGGATGCATCCTTCTCCAACAGCAGCCATGATTGGGCTAAAATTATTACCTGCTAAAACCATGAAGGATACTTCCTTTTCAACCTGCCCAAAAAGTCCAGGACATCCAAAAACAAAATTGTAGTAAATAGTGCTATATATAGCAATAAACTGAAATGGAAAATCAAACACATTAGATAACAACTGTGAAACTAACATTGCCATGACCCGTGGAACAATGTTCCCATAAGCATTTGAATTCTCGTAAAGGATGCACACGCTTCACAAAAAAAGTCAGAGAATGGCGTTGATGGAACAAATTTGTTGATCCGCTGCCACACCAACCTTATTATACTCCTGCCATATCGTTGTTGATAAGATTGCTCCTACAAAAGTTGGTACATTCATCACGAACATCGGAACCTGCACTTTCATTTCAAAAATATTGTATAATTAAAATTCAACGGTAAATAAAACATCAGCCATTTTCTCAATAACACTTACACATGAATACATTTGATTTTTAAATTCTTTAAGTAGCTTTATGTTATAATTAGTAGACCCAAATCTTACTGCAAAGCACCTTTTAAAATTAGTTTTGTGCAAAAAATTCAGCAATCAAAAAACCGTTATGTTTATAAGATTTGGGTCTACTAATCATAACATAAAGCTGTAGACTACAAATCGCTGTATTTCAACCACTCTTAAAAGCCATTTGTTATTGACAATCAGCAAAAAAAAGAATACATTACAATTTTTTTTTTTCTTTCAATGGGGTAATATGGCCACGTCAGGCCGTTAATGTGTTTCCTCATTTATTAGTATTATCACTCACCTACCTCTTTTCATGCAAGAAGGGCATTTGTTCTGTTTATGCTCTCAGCTTTGGCCGGGGTAATTTGACACATTTGCCATGATACCATCTTTCACATATGTCACATCGTATCCAGAACTTCTCGAAGTTACTTATGCATACCTATATGTATATCATACATAAATAATCAGATAACCATTGTGAAAAAAGCAATCCAATAGATCTAAATCTACATAAATAACACCCGAGATAAAATACAGAAATTTACCTTATGATCTTGAGACTTCTTAACATATGAATCTTTTACATAATCTAGACTTACAATTAACCCAAAGACCAATTAACTAAAAACTACAAAAGTTTTTAAACATCAGACATAAACAATTCACAAATCCAAACACATTCACATATGCAAAAACATACAAAGTTTACCATAACTCAATCATGAAGCTTCCAAATTTAATAAATCCCACATCATAATTGACCAAAAAAGTAAATATAAAAAAACCTGTTAAGAAGACGCGTCTGTTTTTTCATATGCCCAAATCCAACAACAGGCATCTTCAAATCCCTGAGGCATTACATTAAACAAAAGTGTATATTTATTCTCCGTAACAGCCTAAATTATTGTATGAAATAAATGAAAAACACAAATTGAAACTTTAATCCACATACCGAAATTTAAGCCAGTGGTATAGTTGACCAGAAAGCTCATCCAGCTGATTCAAAGATGCACCGTTTGGTTTGAATCTCGATTGAAGGGGCGCCGTTTGGTATGTCTCATTTTTGCTCTTCGGGTAACACCATCTACACGACATGAGAATTTTATGGGTTGTGTGTGGATTGTGTGTGGGGAAGTTTTGAGAAGGATCTGTGGGTGTAAGGGTTTGGTAGGAAAATGATGAGATGGAGGAGCTGCTGGAATTTTCTAGAGATGAAATGGAGATGAAAATGTGTATCGTACATTCTTTACACACGAAGTTAACATGTGTTACCCGTTGAACAGTGACGAACAGTGGCCAAAGTACATACTATTTGAACGGGAAACGGGGTGCACTGTTACTAAGGTACTGTAGCAGGCACCCCTCATTGATTAAAGTCTCCTATGATAGAATGGCAAGTGTAAACATAAGATTAATTTAGCATTCAACAACCAATAGGGTTACAGATTTAGGAGATAATTATCCCGTAATACAAAAGCTTTGTACCCCGTTAAAAAACGGGTTTTAGAATATAGATAAATTTATATTCATCATGGAGATAATTGTGTCTTCCTTTTGTCGCCACTGACCAACTACTACAATATTGTACTGTACTACGTAATTATTGCACGTGAGGTAATCGCCCACGTCAGTTTAATTAACCACCAGCTTATTAACTCTAGCTTCACTCTTTTGCTTACACACTCCTTTTGCTCGCTCTTAAGAATTAGCTTCAAAAATGGAGAAAACACCTGAAACCGAGCATCCGATCAAGTCTTACGGTTACGGTGCCTGTGATACTTCTGGAACATTGGTTCCCCTCAATTTCTCGAGAAGGTACACCATACTCATCACTGCGATTTGTCAGTTTTGTGTTAGAAATGCTTGTTTGCTATCTGCTTTTTCTAAGGTAAAATAAGTAGATTATGATAAATATACGCGAAACTGTTCGATTCTTGTTTGTGATAATATATTATTTTGTTACCATCATATTTAACAAAAAAAAAACTTCTTAAACAAATCAGATTGAGTTTTTCTTTTTAAACAATTTATTGTCTCTTTTCATATTGCATATTTTTACAAAAGACAGAATAAGTATGTTCAAACATCATGTTCCTAAGTACTTATACTAATTTAAGTAATTTATTTTGTTACCATCATAGTTTATTACAGTAGTTGGTTGTAATCAATATATATTTGCAACAGGGCTACCGGGGATAAGGACGTGAGATTCAAAGTTTTGTATTGTGGAATCTGCCATACAGATGTTCATTTCGCCAGGAACGAATGGGGTGTCACTACTTATCCGGTTGTTCCAGGGTACATATTCATATCTCACACGCTTTATATCATTTCTTTTATGCTGATCAGCAAATTACTAATAGTCTAATACCGTGAAGGCATGAACACTCATCTATATCATTCTACTTGTATCGGTTGTAAGAGTCCTATTTAAAGATTTGTTTGTTCATGACTTGTGAAGAGGGGAGAGTTTTTAACTAGTAATCAGGTCAATATCCAACTACTTGATATAATATAGGAAAAGTATCAAGATCTACTTGATTTACAAGCTACTTGATACAAGCTACTTAATATAACATAGGCAGAATGGTGCACTCCTATTGGTCTAATACAATTTCTCAGCATACCTTTTCTCTAATTGGAAATCTACAATAAGAGATATCGATACATACACAAGGATCTAGCTTGCTCTAAAATGAAAACCAACAAAACAAAATAATGTGTTTTAAATAATTTGTTCATAAGATACATACGTACATATGATGAAACACAACTAATTAGTGGTTAGACATTTTGATGTTCTCACAAAATAATTTCGCGTTCAACCTTACTAGAATTTCACGCTCAACCTTACTAGGTAAACATTTTGGGGTGGCCCGGTAGAGGTAATTAACCCCCGATTAGGTCGCCACACTTGCCTTCCTCACATAACCTAAGCATAAAAAAATCTCACTGGTATGGTATATGTGCATATGAGGATTGCAAATGAAAATGGGTTAAATAATGTACCACTTAGCCATTACTCTACTACTACCGTCTAGCTACTTTCAAATTCTTTTTAGAAATTAAAAGAGACTAGTTAGATATTGATATTAATTAAAATTTCCTTTTGTTGAAGTGTTAGAACTACAAGGTTACTTAATTATTGCATGTGGATATTACATTGTAGGCATGAAATTGTGGGAATCGTCACAGAGGTTGGCAGCAAAGTAGAAAAATTCAAAGTTGGTGAAACAGTCGGGGTTGGATGCTTGGTAGGATCATGTAGATCATGCCAAAGTTGTGATAACAATCTTGAGCAATACTGCTCCAAGTTGATCTTAACCTATGCTTTCCCATACTATGATGGCACAATGACTCGTGGTGGCTACTCTGATCACATGGTTACCGATGAGCATTTTGTATTGCATTGGCCTGAGAATTTACCACTAGATTCTGGTGCACCATTGTTATGTGCTGGGATCACAACATATAGTCCTCTCAAGCACTACGGACTTGACAAACCTGGAACTAAACTCGGTATCGTTGGTCTTGGTGGGCTCGGTCATATAGCTGTAAAAATGGGTAAGGCTTTCGGGGCAGAAGTTACGGTTTTCAGTACCACCGAGGCTAAGAGACAGGAAGCACTTGAAGGACTTAAAGCTGACCATTTCATTGTTAGCAAAGACTCGGAACAAATGCAGGTGACTGAGGCTAACTACATTTCATTTTATAATATGATTTGATAGAATTGTTTCTTTACCTATGCTTAAAATTGGATTTGTTGATTGTGCAAATAGGCCGTAACAGGAACATTTGATGGTATTTTAGATACCGTATCTGCAAATCACCCTATTTTGCCATTTCTTAATGTTCTAAAACCCGATGGAAAGCTTATTCTCGTTGGTGTTCCTGAAAAGCCCCACGAGCTACCAGCATTTCCATTGATTATGGGTAAGATTTCAGCATTTAGACTAATTATTATGGATCTAGCGAGATGTATCCAAACTTCATACTTTCCAATTTGATATGTAGGGAGGAAGATTGTTGGTGGTAGTAATATTGGAGGACTAAAAGAGACTCAAGAAATGCTGGAATTCTCAGCAAAAAATGGTATAACTGCAGACATAGAGCTTATCCCGATAGACTATTTGAACACGGCAGTGGACCGCATGTTGAAATCTGATGTTAGATATCGTTTTGTCATCGATGTAGCCAATTCACTCAAGACCCAATAGACTACCCCTCATTTGAGATGCAGATGATGAACTTGGTTTATTGTTGGTTGTGATGAACTTGTCTGGTGTTAATTCTAAGTTTGGTCAATAAATTTCACCTTTTAATTTCATATTTCAAAGCTTTGCAAATTATTTTGGAAAATTTAATTTACTGATAGCTCATGGACAAATTAAAATTTCTAAACTGCATCCACAGACCACAATACAGTCATTATATAAAGACATTCTGCTTTTGACAACTCATCTTTCCATTATATAAAGTCATTGCATTGATGCTAAACATTTTTTTTAAAGAAGATTACAAAGCTGAACTTTTTTTTAGTGTTTTTATGAAGAGAAATGCTAAACATTCCTACAAAAGCCTTTTACAAATGTGTCTACTCATAGGATGCGCCTACTCACAGGATGCTGATATTTGTCAGAACTGACGGTTTGGATGCATAGAGAGAATGAGTTGAAAAAAAGTATATAACATTGTTGTGTGTAGGAGGATTTATAGGATGAAATGGTAGAAGGGTATATCAAAGCTCTTTTATGAAAAGACCAAAACTCAATAGATTACGAAACTAACCTCTCGCCGCACGGTAAGAGAGGGTGTGCATGCGGTCGTGTGTGGCCTATGTGTCCCAACCAAAACATGACACGTATCTCATTATATAATTANGCTTGCAGTAGAACTCTTTTCAGAGCATTGGGTAGTGGGTACAATAACACCAAGTTAAGTTTTAACACACCGTTACGTCAGCATCACATCAGCTTTAATCTTTTCACCTTAACTCAAAAAAAACACCCCTTATCATAACTCACCTTAACTCAACTTTACCTCAATTATTTTCAAATTCAACCCCTAAACTTAAACAAATACTTCATTTAATAAACCACATAACATTAAAACTCATTACAATACGTTCGGCATTAAAACTAATACTTCTTTTAAATCACACTTGGTCCCTTGTTGTAAATCACAAATTCGTCCAACATGTTTTAACCAAAATTCCAAATTCTAAGCACAAATCCAACTGCAACTACTAGGCCCAATTCCAAAATCAAAAAGCCCAGTACAATGGTCCAGTCCACATTAAACTAACCCTAACTTCACGATATATAACACTCATAATCACACAACCCTAATCTTTACTATTTTACTAACACACGCAATCACACTCTTTCTTTTCTTTTTCTTCAAATCCGAACAACAAAGCAAACAATCTCTTCGTTTCTTTCATACACAAAAGGACTAACAAACACAACCCTTGATTTCTTTTTATCAAAACGAGCACCCAAGATTACCCTTACTGTAGCAGTTGTTTAGCGAATGAAATAAAGAAAATTCAAGGCTTCAAGATCCAACTATAAACTGGTAGGGTATTGGTTGTTTTTCTTGTTTTAAACCAAATGAAAGAGGGCTAAAGGTGTAATATTTTCACCCACGCAACATGGGGTGTTTATGATTTTTTTTATTAATATATGAACGATAACGCTGCGTCATTGCTATAACTTGGCATGTTAACGTGCCGTTAACGCACATTAACGCAGCCGCGTTAACCTTTAACGTGGGACGAAATGTCATTGTACCAAATGCTCTTAGGGAGTTAAAACAAAAACAATACAACAATGTAGATGCTAGAGGATTTGCATTCGTCGAACGCTAAATAGTATCATGACGATGAGAAGGATTTGCATTCAGATTTTTCATTCTTATGCTGCCAGTGGAGATCGTTGTTTACGTTTTTGTTTCAAACATTTTTGCCACTTATATATACAAAACTTTCTCTAATTTTTTATCTTTCAAATGACTTTTCTTTCACAATTTCTTTCTTTTTTCTTTTAAAAAAACCTTGTGAACACAAGGAGCGGATTCCCTACCGCTGGGAGGGGCCAGCCATCTCAAAGCACATCACGACCTATGATATGTGTTAAATCACATATCATTTGTTTACCATTTTAAGACCAAAAACGACCAAAGCACTAACAAAATGCCAAAGATTTGTTGTTTTTGTGTTTTTACAAGTGCAGGTACGGATATGTGAGATATGGACAAAAATCAAGAGAAAAACGCAACACGAGCAAGA